>CABFVX010002723.1:89833-102565 GCA_902151425.1 Timema shepardi | reverse complement strand
CCCCCCCCATTCCCTCGATTAAACCTAAATATAAACACACATTGCATTCTGTTTGGTAGAGTTCCTTTACGGAAAAAATAGGAAATGAAAGGTGAATAGTTTGTGAGCGTCATTAACCCCCATCTCTAATAGTTTTGTGAATATTAGACCTCTCTCCATGTTATTATCGTTACTACGGTCTTAACATTTCTCTTTGGATTTCAAGTTGAAATATATCTGATCCCTTGATTTGGAGTTGATGTTTCTACTTGGTATCAAGTTAGACAGAAAACAAATGAAAACTATATTCAATATTTCATTACATTAATTGAGAATAACAATGTTTCACGTCATTTAAGACGCTAGTCTCGTAGTAAATGTCAAGATAAAACCAATAAGGCTTGCGTATTTTGGCCTAGGTTCAAAGAATAACACAACAAAATTTAGTTTAAATTCATCCCCGAATTGGTCAGTAACAGCTGATCAAACGAACATACATTTGAAATTATAAATGATCGGGTTAAAACAAGACCTCGCTCCACTTGTTCATTAAATACACAGGTATGTCATATTTTGGGTTTATAAGTGGTCGTCTTGCATAGGAGGTGTTGCTATAAATGTAAAGCAATGAAATAGAAAGTTTTATGCTAAGCTATGTCACAAAATGTTAATTGTTAAATACAATTAAAGTGGTACAATTTTATATTTTCAATCATGTGTTAAAGGTGTGTGTGTAATAGAAACGATAAACACGCAGTGATATTAAGGATCCATGTTGAGCAAATTAAAGGAGGAATATGGAGGAATGTTACTAAACTGAGCCGGCAACAATCTGGAAACATTTAATGATGACGATGATAATGATTAAGATGAAGACGAAGAATTAAATAAATGTATAACAACAATATTGTATTTAGTTTATTTAGATAACATAAACAAACTGCTATGGCAAGTATAAAACAAACTTAAAACATAGACATTTTTAAGCAAGTATAAATTGCAAGATAATTTAAAAAAATCTAAGCTCAGGATTATATAAAATGGATAATAGATTTCTTTGATACTACATTTAAAATGCATGCACGTGAAATGATATCTCTGAGAAATGCTATAGGAGCTACTGGCACGAAGATGACGAGAAATGAGAGGCTGAGAGGGCAGTGGAGGAGCCAAAGTAGGATAGGATAGAGTAGGCACGGTTAAAGTAGTATGTTCATGTGAGGAGTGGAGGAGAAGGGAGGAGAAGACCGGGAGATGTTGGAAGAAAGAGGAGAAGATCGGGACATGGTGGAAGAAAGAGGAGAATACTGGGACATGGTAGAGGACAGAGGAGAAGACTGGGACATGGCAGAGGAAAGAGGAGAAGACTGGGACATGGCAGAGGAAAGAGGAGAAGACTGGGACATGGTAGAGGAAAGAGGAGAAGACTGGGACATGGTAGAGGAAAGAGGAGAAGACTGGGACATGGTGGAAGAAAGAGGAGAATACTGGGACATGGTAGAGGACAGAGGAGAAGGTGGTGGAGATGAATGATAATTTAGAGAGGCCTACGTTCCATACAGACTCGGCCAGTGGCTGGAAAACCTCTCCGGTCAAAATACTGACGCTGTTAGCTAGATAATATAATACTACATTACATACGTCTGTGTGTTCCGGAGTGTATCGATAATAATATCAGGGGAGAGCTATGAACTCAATTAGCGAGACAAGTGTTATAGGCCTACAGTAGCCCCATGGCTTCTTTGGTGCTGACTGACAGTTCACAGCCGACAGCTGATGGCTTTGAACAGTTACCAGACCAAATTATGTATCCCTACGCCGAACCAAATGATCTGCAAAAACATGTTTTTAGCAGATGTCACTTCTGACGGTCAAAATTTAGGTATATACCTAAATATTGACTGTCAGAAGTCAGCTGTGAGCTGTCAGTCAGCACCAGAGAAGACACGGGACTATTGTATATACCTACATGTTGACTGTCAGAAGTAAGCTGTGAGCTGTCAGTCAGCACCAGAGAAGCCACGGGACTACTGTATATACCTAAATATTGACTGTCAGAAGTCAGCTGTGAGCTGTCAGTCAGCACCAGAGAAGCCACGGGACTACTGTATATACCTACATGTTGACTGTCAGAAGTCAGCTGTCAGCTGTCAGTCAGCACTAGAGAAGCCACGGGACTACTGTATATACCTACATGTTGACTGTCAGAAGTCTAGCTGTGAGCTGTCAGTCAGCACCAGAGAAGCCACGGGACTACTGTATATACCTAAATATTGACTGTCAGAAGTCAGCTGTGAGCTGTCAGTCAGCACCAGAGAAGCCACGGGACTACTGTATATACCTACATGTTGACTGTCAGAAGTCAGCTGTCAGCTGTCAGTCAGCACTAGAGAAGCCACGGGACTACTGTATATACCTACATGTTGACTGTCAGAAGTCAGCTGTGAGCTGTCAGTCAGAACCAGAGAAGCCGTGGAGCTACTGTACTAGTTTACATTTAATACAGTTGTACTATGTAGTAATATTATAGCATTTTGAGGGACTAATAATTATTGTAAAATTAAAAGAATGACTCAATAAATTAATAATACTTTAAGTTGGTGGAAAAATAAAAAAATTAACTATGGAACGTTAGAAAAATCAAGGAAAGAAGGATTAATTGGCTAGGACTTGGGGATTAGAGAGGAATGCCTGTTTAAGACTGCTATAGAAGGAATGATAAATGGGAAGAGATGTAGAAAGAGATACCAGGTCCTGGGTTCAACAACTGTTTAAGGCAGATACGAAAACAATAAGAGATTGCCAAGGACCGGGAGATTTGGAAGGGCACCATAACGGGTCCTGCCCAAAGGTCAGACTGTAGCTTACGGTGATTAAGTTGAGTTTTTGAGACGGTGATTCTATTTAGTATAATGTATTTTCTTAGGTTAGATACATTTTAATGCAAATTGATCTCCAATGTTCATAGACCAAACTATTTGGTCCCTTTGTATTATTAAAAACAAAATTGTTCATATTTGTAGAGCTAACCATTCAAATATTATTCTAGCTAATAGAACTTGGACCACCTTATTATTTTGGACTTTAGCTGGGATCAAACCAAGACTGTACCTGCCATATATTGGAGATGACTGTCCATTCAGCTGTAGAGCAGGTACTGCACGTCTCTTAGTACAGCGATTTAAAACCTTTAATTAGCTGTGGACCACTTCGAGATTTCCCTAAAAAATATACTTAGGTGTATTAATTTCAAAATACATCTTTCTTGAAGGCCTCTTAACAAAAATCTACTATAGCAATAAGGATAAACATTTGTGTTAAGTTAATATACATACTAGATATATAAATAAACAAAAAACTATTTGTTTGTAGGTTTATGTCTATAAATTAATGAGATCTAATTTTATTTAACTATTTTGAGACCCATTTCAGTGGCAGCATGGTCTAAGGCGTCACTATCGCAATGTTCTATACTGCCGATGGTGAGGATATTGAGGTTCGAGTCCAGGTTAGGTATACTGAGGGTGGTTTTCCAAAATAGTTTTCCACTCTACCTCCACAAAAATGCAGGTTCACTTAATTCAATTCCAACCTTTTTCTAAGCCCATTAGTGTAATTAGTACATATGCGTATGGCCCAAACGGGTAGTAATGAACGGTACAAAAAATAAATAAAAGGAAATTGAGTTTTCTGTTGTGATCCTGTTAATAAATGACTTAATTTGTTTGTTCATTCAAGGTAAGACTGCTACCTTGCTTGGTTCCACTATGGTGTTGATTATAAAATAGGGCCATAGTGTAATCAGTCAAGGTAAGACTGCTACCTTGCTTGGTTCCAATATAGTGTAGCTTATAAGATAGTGCCATAGTGTAATCAGTCAAGGTAAGACTGCTACCTTGCTTGGTCCCACTATGGTGTAGTTTATAAGATAGGGCCATAGTGTAATCAGTCACGGTAAGACCTGCCTACTGCAAGTGGCGTGTCCATGTTGATACCCTTGACCATCATTTAAACATGAACCATATTTAAACATGTATAACACTTCTTAATAAAGCGGGAACTATTTGTGAGTGTAGACTCGGGTAGGTGTACCCCTTCACTCCGTGGAGCACCCACTCTGGTCTCGCGGGCGACAGATTGCGAACCGCAGTATCAGAGCATCCCGGGACGATCACAGATCTCGTAAAACCCAGACCCCGTGTTCGGCTGTAATAATATTTGACAGATAGAAACATCCACGACCATCTATATCTGACAAATTAAGTTGCCGTGGTTACTGCTTGTTCGCGTGATGCTCTATTGTTTTATACACGATGGCCTTGATTTACAGTTCCCTACGCGATCTACACGCCTACTGGTTATACCTCCCTGCCGTGCATGGCCCCTGTTAGATAGACCAACAGCCCGACAGTAATGATTCGTAGATTTTATTTGTAAGCACCGTGGCTGGGATCTATAGCAACGCTGTGTTGATATTTAGGTTTAATGATAACTTGATGCAAAAGCGATCATTAACTTATATTTTAATGTGTACATCAAGGACTTTTTTACTTTATCTTATTCCTCAGTTAGAGAAAGTATTTTGATCGTAAAAAAGAGTTGAACTAGAGATTTCGTTGAATGTCGATGTTCCATTAGCCCCTGAATGTGGGTAATTATGTTTTGCAAAGCCATCCACTGTCTATTACTGGAGATTGAGCCTAAAACGTTTAATCAATAGGCCTAAAGCTTGGTATTTATTTAATTAATTAATTAATTTTAATGTATTTAACGTTCACTTTCTGAATAGACTGATTAACTTAGTTAGTACTCGAGAACTTTCTACGATATATATATATATAGAGAGAGAGAGAGAGAGAGAGAGATAGAGAGAGAGAGTGCTACCAATTTAACCGAGAACGATATTTTCAGATACCTTCCCAGGGTATTATTTACATATCACAATAGTCATGGGACAAACGGCTTTTCTTTTCCCCCAAAGGAAATTGCGCTACGAATTTTCATCGCTCAAGATAAATCTGCCAACCCCCGGATGGACTTTAAACCTCTAATTTTGGGTCCATAGGCTAGAACTTTACCCCAAAAAAACCTCGAGGTTTACTTTGGTAATAAATAATCTCATAGATTTTTTGTATAAATATTTTAACATTCAGAGAAAAATTTACTGTAAATATTTTCAACGGTTACTGTTTTAAAACAATAAAGAATGAAATTTTATTTTTTCTTGTGATATTCTCTAAAATTGTGTCCACAATAAATTCTTAACACTCACTCACTTCTTTATTTTAAGAGACTGGACGTTTTACCAAATCGTCATATTAAATAACAAAGTTTGTTAACCAGTTTAAAATGAAGAATGACGCCTGTAAAAGGAAATAGAACCCAGGACTTTTTGCTAAGTACGCCAATGCTCTAACCACTGAGCCATACATGAGTCGACCCGTGCCCAGGGTCAATATTCATTCATACTTTACCTTAGTAATAATAATTATTATTATTAGCACCGCGTCTTACTACCCGTTCGGGTTATACGCTTTAAGTACTAATTACTCTAATGTATTAGGAATTGGGAAGGTTGGATTAGAGGAAGTGAACCCGCATTTGCGTGGAGGGAGAGTGGAAAACCATTTGGGAAAAACCACCCCAGTTCACCCGACCGAGATTCGAACCTCGATCTCCCCGTCCTCAGCAGTCGAGCTCAACACGACAAGCGCGTTAGCCAACTACGCCACCGAGGCGGGTGTTGTTAAACTAATTAAGATAAAGATTCCTAATAATTTCTAAACATATATGTAATCCCCTCTATTTATTATTTAAAAAAAATGCTCCCCGGATAATCCTCCTCGCGCTGGTAAATAAAGCCGTCAACGAAGTGACAGCCTTAACGCGCTAATGTGTGCTTAATTAGCATTCTTACTGAAACCTCGCCATGTTTCCCCTGCAAGTTTGATGATGCTGCCCTGAATATTCTATGACGAACGATACAAAGCAGAGAAAATAGAGAACACACACACTTTACAACCCCGTCAGCCAACATTTCCCTCCAACTGTGGGGAAAAGTCTCATATTTATGTGGTTGGTACGTTTGGTTCTTTCAAGCTACCTAATAAGAATTTAGAAAGAGAGAAAGATGAGGGAAAAAATGCAGCTTTTACGCAAACCTAAATAGTATTCCTCCCGCCCCCCTCTTTTTTTTGTCCGTCTCTAAAACACCGCATCCGCAATTATAACTAATTGTGTGTGACGGATAAATGGAGTTTACATATCAAGTGTGGAGCGAAAAAAAAGAGTAGTGGATTATTTAAGGATTAAACTCCCGCAAGTAAAAGTGGGAAAAGGTGTTTTGTTGCTGTGTTTTTGAAAGCCTTGTAAAATAGGGGGCCCATGGGTACAGGTGGTGGGGGAAGAGGGGGTGGAGTTAAAGTGAAGGGGTTGGAAGGATGGAATACAGAAGAGAAAAGGGGGTAAGGTAGTGTAGAGTTGAGGGGGGGTTGGTATGTTGCTATTTTGCTAATGAAAGGGAGTAATGTTTCCATTTGTTAGGCGAAACGAGTTATGTATGTGTGTGTTTGTGTATGTGGTACAGTCATAGGACATGTGGAAATGCTTTTATGTACACTCTGAACTCATCCTTCATATCTGACATAGTCTAATCCGTGCTAGATCTTGATAGGCCTAGATGCAAAATATGAGGATAATCTATTCATTTAATGGAGTTTGTTTATTTTCTTTTATATTATTAGCTTTTTGCATCACGTCTTACTACCTGTCCGAGATGCCTGTATTTAGCTACACTACTAAGAGAAAGTTAATAGAGAAAGTATCTGTATTTTCGAAAGGAAAGAATGAGAAATTGCAGAGATATGAACCAATAAGTTTCAATTCCCAGTTACATCATGACCAGTGACTTGTATGACCAGTGATATATATGACCAGAGACTTGTATGACCACCGAACTTTTTTTTTAACATTGTTCTGTTACTAGTGAAATGTATGCACATTGACCTTTGTTATAATTGCCCTTTGTTACAGTGAATTCTGTCACCACTGAGCTCAAAGTTGATTGGTCTCTGTTTCCATTGTTCTTCATGACCAGAGACCTATTTAACTTCTGTTATCATTGAACCCTAGCCACCAGTGACCAGTATGACTTCTGTTGCCATTGACCTCTAACCCCAGTAACCTGTATGACCTGTTACTATTGACCTCTAACCCCAGTGACCTGTATGACCTTTGTTGTCATTGACCTCTAGCCCCAGTAACCTGTATGACCTGTTACTATTGACCTCAATCCCCAGTGACCTGTATGACCTCTGTTACAATTTACCTCTAGTCCCAGTGACCTGTATGACCTCTGTTACTATTTACCTCTAGCCCCAGTGACCTGTATGACCTCTGTTACTATTGACCTCTAGCCCCAGTGACCTGTATGAACTGTTACTATTGACCTCTAGCCCCAGTGACCTGTATGACCTGTTACTATTGACCTCTAAACCCAATGACCTGTATGACCTCTGTTACTATTGAACTCTAGCCCTAGTGACCTGTATGACCTCTGTTACTATTGAACTCTAGCCCCAGTGACCTGTATGACCTGTTACTATTGACCTCTAGCCCCAGTGAGCTGTATGACCTGTTACCATTGACCTCTAACCTCAGTGACCTGTATGACCTCTGTTACTATTGACCTCTAGCCCCCGTGACCTGTATAACCTCTGTTACTAAAGACCTCTAGCCCCAGTGACCTGTATGACCTCTGTTACTATTTACCTCTAACCCCAGTGAGCTGTATTACTTCTGTTACCATTGACCTCTAGCCCCAGTGACCTGTATGACCTCTGTTTCCATTGACCTCTAGCCGCAGTGACCTGTATGACCTGTTACTATTGACCTCTAGCCCCAGTGACCTGTATGACCTGTTACTATTAACTTCTAGCCGCAGTGACCTGTATGACCCGTTACTATTGACCTCTAGCCCCAGGGACCTGTATGACCTGTTACTATTAACTTCTAGCCCCAGTGACCTGTATAACTTCTGTTACCATTGACCTCTAGCCCCAGTGACCTGTATGACCTCTGTTACTATTGCCCTCTAGCTCCAATGACCTGTATGACCTCTAGCCCCAGTGACCTGTATGACCTCTGTTACTATTGACCTCTAGCTCCAGTGACCTGTATGACCTCTGTTCCCATTGACCTCTAGCCCCAGTGACCTGTATGACCTCTGTTACTATTGACCTCTAGCTCCAGTGACCTGTATGACCTCTAACCCCAGTGACCTGTATGACCTCTGTTTCAGGCATGGGACAGTTTGGACTGAGCGCCACCAACAACCACTGGGGGTACGGCGCCGCCAGTCCCTACTCCTCCTACCTGGGCCCGTCAGCCCTGAGCAGCTGCGCCACCGCCGGGGGTGGATTCAACACGCCCGCTCTCGGCTTCTCCGCTGCCACCACTACCACCGACCTCAACGGCCAGAGCGCCGCCTCCAGTCACGACGCCTTCGGTACAGTCAGCACCGTCTCCTCCTGTGAGTGAACTTTGGTCTTAGTAGCACTCACACATGCTTTTAAGTCCTACTCTCTCCTCCTGTGAGTGAACTTTGGTCTTAGTAGCACACTCACACCTGCTTTTAAGCCTACTCTCTCCTCCTGTGAGTGATCTACCGTCTTGGTGACATTTGGCTGCACTAGCATCTGACTGTAGCTCAGTTGTCAGGAGACCGAAACTATCCAAAATCAAGAGTTTCTTTCTTAGAAGGTCTCTCCTTCATGTTATCTCAGTATGAAGCACTTCTGCTTAGTGAGTCAAAGGGTCTGAAGTTCGATCCCCGGTATGACCTAGGATACATTTATCCCACTATCCCAAAATGAGGGCAGTGGTTATTCATATTGACACTTGGTACACTCCATCTACGAGGAGAAGTAGCAAGCTTTCCTTGAAGTGTTACACAGGGTGTAAAAAAATGAGTTAAGAATTTCAGGATCCTGAGATAGTTATTAAATTGAGTAAAGATCTTGGTAAACATTGGTTCGCAAACCGACTCACATA
Organism: Timema shepardi; assembly: GCA_902151425.1. Lineage (NCBI taxonomy): Eukaryota > Metazoa > Arthropoda > Insecta > Phasmatodea > Timematidae > Timema > Timema shepardi. The sequence continues at coordinate 93,535 of CABFVX010002723.1, read as the reverse complement.
AAGATAGAGGCATTTTGATGGGTTTTTTCTAGTTTAAATTAACTTGCCCAGTTTGTAGGCATTAAAATTGTGTTTGTTTACCTAGCATAACACCTAGATCGACACTGTTCAGAATGACATCACTCAAAGTTTTGTTCGAAGAGAGAGAGAGAGAGTTTTGTTGCAAGAGGTTGATGACGACAGATTATTATTCTAACGTGGAAATAGTTGACATGCATTTTATGTATGGCCATGTCACTGTAAGTGTTACTGTAACACGTCGTATCTACGAAGAAACATATCCCAATCGCAGAATATGGATCGTTACAAACACGTGTTATGGATCGTTTCAACCACGTGCTATGGATCGTTTCAGCAACGTGCTATTGATAGTTTCAGCCATGTGTTATGGATCATTTCAACAACGTGTTATGGATAGTTTCAGCCACGTGTTATGGATCATATCAATCACGTGCTATGGATCGTTTCAACCACGTGTAATGGATCGTTTCAATCACGTGTAATGGATCGTTTATATCGCGTGCTATGGATCGTTTCAACAACGTGTTATGGTTCGTTTCAATCACGTGTTATGGATAGTTTCAGCCACGTGTTATGGATAGTTTCAGCCACGTGTTATGGATAGTTTCAACCACGTCTAATGGATCGTTTCAATCACGTGTAATGGATCGTTTATAACGCGTGCTATGGATCGTTTTAGTCAAGTGTTATGGATAGTTTCAGCCACGTGTTATGGATAATTTCAATCACGTGTTATGGATCGTTTCATTCACGTGTTATGGATCGTTTCAGTCAAGTGTTATGGATAGCTTCAGCCACGTTTTATGGATCATTTCAATCACGTGTTATGGATCGTTTCATTCACGTGTTATGGATCGTTTCACTCAAGTGTTATGGATAGTTTCAGCCACGTGTTATGGATCATTTCAATCACGTGTTATGGATCGTTTCATTCACGTGTTATGGATCGTTTCAGTCAAGTGTTATGGATAGTTTCAACCACGTGTTATGGATAGTTTCAACCACGTGTCACGGATTGTTTCAACCACGTGCTAATCACGTGTTATGGATAGTTTCAACCACGTGCTAATCACGTGTTATGGATCGTGGGCGTCATGGAAGTGTCTCTACTCCAGTTATGAAAGTTGGTGTTTTGAGAAGAGCGGAACACAATCCAAGAACTATTGTAAGAAGAATGGCAGCTAATGATAGTATGAATGTCTCTCTGGTTTGGAGAATACTTGGTGAACATTTCAACGGGTTCAGGCTCCCACTCGCCCTGACTATCGAGCAAGGCTGTGTTTTGCCAATGGCTTCTCGGAGAATCTGCTATGAACACAAACTTCGTTGTTAACCTTATTTTTACTCTTGGGGCTGGATTTACTAGATAACTTTAACAATAAACACGAATGGGAAGACGAAGATCCTCGTACCATTCTTGAATTAAGACACCGACAATGAAATCCAACAAATACCTGGCCTTGCCGTTTTAGGAGACAGACTAATAGGACTGATCGTTTTTACGAAAAAGACTAAGTGATGGCAGAAAGACAACGAATGTGTTTGATGCATGACGGGGCTCCCCCTCATCTCTATCTGATTTTCAGGCATCGCCTTAATGAGACATTTATTATTATTATTATTATTATTATTATTAGCACCGCGTCTTACTACCCGTTCGGGTTATACGCACTTACACTAATGTGTAATGGTAGGGTGATTGTCAGATGAAATGGAGGACCTACAGTTTAACGTGGGATCCGAACCACGGTGGAGGCCTGGCATTCCCCACCTTCACAAGATGTCTTGTCAGAGGTGAAGGAAGGGTTTGGTAATCAGATAAATCTTTGCCGGGACCGAGGATTGAACCCCGGCCGCCAGCACAGAAGTCCGACACCTTACCCCTAGACCACCAGGTCACCGACATTTAATAGAAGATGGGTAGGTTGAGGAGGCACAGTTCCATGTCTCCCCCGACCATAATACTTTGGACTTTTTTTTTCATGGAGTTTAATGTACTCGTACCCAGTAATTGATTCATCAGTCTTACAACAGCGTGTTGGAAACGTTGTTTGAATGAAACCAGGGATTTTTCAAAAAGTCTGATTCGAGGATGGGGAAATTTGTGTAGAAATGGAATAAAAATATGAAGCCCTAGAACACCTTGGGTAGTGATGAGGTAGTAAATTTGTAACATTTTAAACCCAAGTTACATTTAATTTTTGTGTCAAATTTATTATCACTACCAACAACAGAGATAATTGCCTGTATCACTGTTTTGAGTTGATTTGCCAACCTATGTTTAATAGGACATTCTTACTCATTTTAATGAACACTACAAGAATCTAAAGTTCTGAGCCCTCTTTAAACAATCTGTATAGGTTCTGAAAATTGGAAAATAACACCTGGATATGGGAATCGAACCCGGGACCTTTGGTTTAGAACGCCAATGCTCTAACCACTGAGATATCCAAGAATCTTCCCGGGCCCAATTATAATAATTATTGTACAAATGGTTGGAATAATCCAACTACCGAGTCGGGGGTGGCCGCGTTATCTGAGAGCTCGTGATCTTTGTAGCCGACGATTTCCACACGTCTATCATAGACTCTGCCTTAAGATATGAGTGAAGAATGACCCTTGACACGAGACGATTCATGGATAGCTCAGTGGTCAGAACATTGATGTACTAAGCCAAAGATATCGGGTTCAATTCCCGTGCCCAGGTGTAATTTTTCAATTTTCAGAATATGATATCTAGATGGAGCAATCCTCACTAAAACATAAACAATTGTCTATTTGATTGTTACCTCTGTGTAGGGCCATACTGTGACCTGTCAAGGTCAGAATGTTACCTTTAAGGCTATAATAATAATAATAATAATAATATTTAGCACCGCGTCTTACTACCCGTTCGGGTTATACGCTTTAAGTACTAATTACTCTAATGGATTAGGAATTGGCAAGGTTGAATTAGAGGAAGTGAACCTGCATTTGCGTGGAGGGAGAGTGGAAAAACATTGAGGGGAAAACCACCCCCAGTTCACCCAACCGAGATTCGAACCTCGATCTCCCCGTCCTCGGCAGTCGAGCTCAACACGACAAGCGCGTTAGCCAACTACTCCACCGAGGAGGGTTTCAGGCTATACGAAGTGTTGATAGTCGGAGGTAAAATGGGACCAATAGCTGGTATTTTATCCTCTCATGTTTATTGCTGGTGAGTGTACAATGCGAGAAACAATAGAGAGTAGTTCTCTAGGGGATATCTAGAGGATTCTAGGTCCTGTTCTCCGAGATTTAGGATAGGGGGGGAAGTAATGAGTTTTGTTTTGTGTGTCCTCGTTCGTCTTGATGACTATCTCTCTGAACAAGATAACAAGTCTCCGAGATAATTCATTCTTCTTGTTTATATAATGGGCTGCACATCTTTAATTCAGCTAAATATTCTTCTTCCTTCGCAAGCGTGTGCAAGGGAAACGCAACAAAACAACGGATGTTTGTTCTAAATAACACATAATGTGCCGGTATGTTTTCATAAACATACACGGATCTTATTATTATTATTATTAGCACCGCGTATTACTACCCGTTCGGGTTATACGCACTCACGCTAATGTGTAATGGTAGGGTGATTGTGAGATGAAATGGAGGACCTACAGTTTAACGTGGAATCCGAACCACGGTGGAGGCCTGGCATTCCCC
>CABFVX010002723.1:68089-87031 GCA_902151425.1 Timema shepardi | reverse complement strand
GCTGTAAACTGAAGGTGTATTCTAGTTGTCCACTAGCTGTAAACTGAAGGTGTATTCTAGTTGTCCACTGGCTGTAAACTGAAGGTGTATTCTAGTTGTCCACTAGCTGTAAACTGAAGGTGTATGTGGTGAGTGTTGTGTGTGAACATATGTGAACATGTGTGTTCTTCTCCTTCAGTGCTACCGGACACAACGGGATCATCTGGCGTGGGGGAGCTAGACCAGCACCTGGGAGGTCTGGTGGCGCAACACGCCGCCACCACCAACAACCACCACCACACCGCCACCAACCACCACCACGCCAACAATGGCACCAACAACATCCACCACCAGGAGCGCGTTGGTTCCTCCGGCTCCTCCGCCTCGGCCAGCCTCCTCGTCCCCCGGTACTCCGTCGCGGCCGACTTCAACCCCTTGGGGGGCCCTCACTCCCTCTCGGACTCTTCCGCCGGCGAATCCCCAGTCGGCAGTGAGGACATCCTCCCCTCGGGGGTCGCGCCATCCAACCCCTTAGCGGGGCATCACCTCGGTTCGGGGGGTGTCACCACCAATGGAACCTCCAACTCCTTCTCCTCGCTGATGTCCTCGCACCATCTGAACCATCATAACCAGACGTCGGCGTCGTACGGGGGGACCTCTTCTAACGCCGCGGGTTTGTACCTCGGCACCCCCGTCCTCCCGGCGTCTCTGCTGTACTCCCAGCTATACTCTGCCGCGAGCAGTCACCAGAACCACCACCAGTTCCACCACTTACACCATCACCACCACCACCATTCGGCCAACACCTCCGGCCAGGACCTCCAGTCCGCCATGGAGCACATCGCGGGGAATAACGGCGTCTCGTCGAATGGAGGGGGGCAGCTGCAGAGGTCGGCGGTGAGTGACCTCCTGGGGGTGGGCTCCTGCACGTCAGTCGTGTCGTCCACCAACGCCGTCGCGACGCTGCCGAACCGTGGCGCCGGGGGCGGTCTGTCTGACGACGAGCCGCAGCAGCAGAGACTTGGCAACAACGTGCAGCAACAGAGGCCGCACACGACGACCGACAACAATGCCGTCTGGAGGCCATACTGACGTTGGGGAGGGGTGTGAATCTGTCTATTTCCGGGTCGTTTCTATTCTCTGAACCAAAGTGAGACGACTAGTGTCGCGAAACACATTAGTCTTCAAATCAGGTCCAAATCAAATCCGACTTCTGTTGGTTGAGATGGATACTTACAAACAACGATATTATCTGTAATAGAATCTCACTCCAGATTTAAAAAAGCGAACAAATAAAATACAACATTCATTACCGTCTCAAGCTGTTATAACAACCCCACTTGCCAGTGTCGTAATTAAAATTTAGTTATTTAGTTGTTTTCTTCTAAATTTGTTCAAATTAAAACCAAACTGAAACTAAAAAAGTACATAAATAGTAGGGGTGTGTGAATCTCATTTTTTAAATGTGAAGTAAAGCTTGAAAAACGCGCAGCAAAGATGAGACGGAAGTTGAAGAAAAGGTTTTCGTTGTTGTCATATAGTAATATCAACTGTCAAATAATCAACTAAGCGCATCTTAATAAAGAGATAGGTTAGATAAAAAAACAAAGCCAATAATATTATTTTATATGATAAACAAGGACCATCATATTATTTTATTATACTATTTAAAGCCCACTATATTATTTTATAGAAATAAACAAGGCCCGCTATACTATTGTATACTGATAAACAAAGCCCACCATATTATTTAATATTAATAAACAAACCCATAATATTATTTTATCTTGATAATCAAGGCTTAGTACCCTATTTTTTAGTAATAAAAAAATCCACTATACTATTTTATACCGCTAAATAAAGATTATATTATTTTATGCTGACATATCTGAATTTTTCACAGCTACGTTGTAGATATCATTTAATCACCAGGTGGTGTTAAAATACTGTTTATTAGTTGTTATAAAAATGATTATATGTTGAAATATGTCAAACTTAGCGAGATATCTCAATTATGTTTATTATATAGCTAAGTTTTCTTCTTACTTCGCAAACCCTTAGTAGATAATTCATACTATAAAATTAAAATATTACAATATTTCAAACTGACTATTAAGTATATTACTAGCTATTTATGGGAAATCTAACTGCCTCTTTAATTAGTCTATATTATTTTAAAATTAAAAAATAAATAATAATATATGAAATTATGAAATAGGATACAAAGCATCCCAAGTATACGATTAAAATAATTTAAAATTACTGGATCAACATCCAAAACCAACCATTTATTATGTCACAAATATAAACAAATATATTACATTCTCTATTAATATTTTATGATTTATTTTAAAATTTTCCTTTAACATTGAGGTATTTAATTTCTCAAGAATATGAAAATGCTAGCAGAAGTTAAATTTTGGAGCCTTGTTAGTTAAACAAGTACTCTTTAGTTTCCCATAAAGAAGAAGACTCGTTATAAATATTACAAAGGTGGAAATAATTATAATATTAATAATGCATATCCTTACCGCGGTTTTATATATATTAAAGTTAGCAAAATTAAACAAAACTAAAGCAGGCTGTGTGCTACTATCAACTTTGATTAGGGATGGCAATCAATATTATTAATTCTATTGGATACTAAATATTTGAAAATAAAATCAACACAAATATATGTTATAAAATATAAAATAAAATCTGTTGATGCATTTGATAAAGCCATTATAAAGAGGTAGTTTAATTTTAAGAGAAAAATTACCACTTAATACATCTTAAGCCATTCAGAAACTAGGTCTAATGTTATTTATATTCTCTTTTATGTAACTGGCAGATTACAAAAAAAAAGATAAAGTTATTACACAAGAATATTTATAATTTCATAAAGGAATTTTCTGGATCTTCAAAAATACTTGCTAACGTATACTTTTCATGTGTGGTCAAGTGAAGCTCTCCAACTGCTATTGTCGGTTTTGTCAGAAGCTGTCAATGATATGATACTGGGACCACTATCAATTTAATGTCACTTAACCTAAAGAAACCTAATGTGTGACCAGGATTCAAGTAAGGTATCGCAGCAACTTGAGAAAACACAGACAAGATTGTGAACTGTTTGAAAACAAACTGCCCATTTTGATTACACTTAAACAGTTAGGGTCGATTGGAATTAAATCACTTGCAATTTAATCTAATTGAAGTTAAAAAATAATTAAGTGTTATAAGAGGCCATGACGTTTTGGCGTTGGTGAGACGTGGACAAATGAACTATACCTCAAAAGGTTTCTTTATTGTATAGACAAACAAATGTAGTCCTGAATCACCGTGTTGACTCTGTACGAAACATGATTGGCTGGCAGGAGCATGTGTTACACCTCATGTAACGTAACGTAACGTACGTGGGAAGTTCTTCCTAGATGTCCAGTCTACAAACAGTCGAACTCGCACAGTCGTAATATTCTCTCTTTAAAATAGCAAATACAAGCACAGTCGCATGTTGGAATGAGATTAAATTTGTCCATCTCTTGCTTTTATGTAGTTGCGCTAACTTAAGTTCAGCCAATAGGAAATAAATCTAGGTTCACTTATATATTCTAATAAAGTAATTATATTTTTTGGTCAAGGATAAATGTTGGTGAAAATATAAAAAAAAAATTGAATTTTAAAGTATTTAAATAAGAGTAATAATTTAATAGTTTTTTTATATATTAATTTGATTGTATTTAACCTGTGTTTGTGAACTTTAATAAGACATTGATGTTGGCGTCATATTGGTTGAAATTAAGTTTATCAGCATTTTATTGTAAACATTGTTTGCTTAGGCGTCTTGTGACTGCGGTTTACGAGTTTGTGTCCGACAAGTGGGTACGACTGGTTGTAAACTGGGCCTGAATAGCACTTATGTAAGTGAACGTAAGATTAAGTGCGTATTTATGATTTCCGTCTAAAAAACACTAGGAGAGCCCTTATGTTACTTTAAGTTAACGTTAAATTGATCGTGATCCCGGCAAGATGATCATTTTTCGGTCCCAAGAGAATATTATCACTAATCCAGAAAGCACAAATAAAAACAAAATAAAATATCGAGCTACTAGCCAAAATTTAGGTCGACTTTCCTTTAATATTAAATAAACATAGCTTACGAAAAATTCCCATAAATGATAATAAAATGTGGTCTTGAATGTAGACGTGGGATTTCATATCAATTGACATTCTGGAACTATACCAAAGGGTTCTGTATTTTAACAATGGCTGATTTGAGACAGAAGATAAAATTCATACATATTGATTTATGTAAATTTTGTAGGCACAATTATATTTAATTTTATTGTTATTAATATTAATAACACAGTACGAGGGAGGGTACGGTTGTCAGATCGTTGTGTATATGTGAGTTTCTCTTGTACCTCCATCTATACATCACCACTTGATTGCTACCTCACTGGTTTATGCTCCACTTAAGGATGCGTAAGCATTTTAGTGTGTGGGCAGGGTTGACAGCTGATAGTTCCATCAACTAAGGTGTTCATCCCTCACATCACTTTCACTTGTAAAAGGTGACCTGGTGGTCTAGGGGAAAGGTCTCAGACTTCTATGCTGGCGGCCGGGGTTCAATCCTCGGTCCCGGCAAAGATTTATCTGATTACCAAACCCTTCCTTCACCTCTGACAAGACATCTTGTGAATGTGGGGAATGCCAGGCCTCCACCGTGGTTCGGATCCCACGTTAAACTGTAGGTCCTCCATTTCATCTCACAATCACCCTACCATTACACATTAGCGTAAGTGCGTATAGCCCGAACGGGTAATAAGACGCGGTGCTAATAATAATAATAATAATAATAATAATAATTTAACTTGTAAACAAGAAACATATGATTTGTTAAAAACGAGTAAATTAAAAGTAAGATTATAACTAAAGTTACATATTTAAAAAAATAATAATCAAAAACTTAATATTAGTTACACGTCCAAAATATCGATTTACAAATTTTAGTATTTAACTTTCTTAAATTGATATGATTCCCCACCACAACCAAATTATGGTCTTGTTTGAAAGTGAAACAACACCAGGTTAAGTAGTCAAGGGCCTGATTGCTGATTTCAATGTACCATTATGTTATTTTCAAACCGGCAATAAGTAACATAATAGCTATAAAAAAACAAACCAAAACAAATTGAGATTTTAAAAATACAAATAAATAATTGAATCCTAAAACCTTGAAAATCTTTAATCATTTTACGGTTTTTAAAATTTGGATATAAAATATATTATTACGCTCAAATTTTGGTTCAAATGTTTACATAATTGTTGGAAAATTAAAGAAGTTAAGTGACATTTTATAAATTATTTAAATATATTTTAAGGCATATCCATATTTTTTTAATCTTTCATTCCTTTTAAGTTATTCAATAAATCAAGCCTTAACCAGGAAAGTGAGAGAAAGTTAAATATACATAATAAGATCTGAAACTGCACTGCATTGAGAATAAGAAAATCAAACCTGTTTTCTGGATAGAATCAGAGCTCTCCTGGGCTAGGTTATGGTACACTTATGCGGCAAACCCTAACCATCTTAATACATTGATATAGATACAGATTTTATCGCAAGACCTTTATCTTATATCATCGGTGAATCATGATCTTTTTGAAAGTGTTACCAGAAACTTACACTAAGTAACGTCAGGCAGTGAAGGAAAGGGTTTTTATTGTTATCAGCGGACCGGTCAGTTATACCTGAGCGATGTAACCAAAAACTAGTTTGGTGGCATGATAACATGTCTCAGAAGTTCCTTCCACGCCTCGCGCATGCGCAACACAAGGGTTCTCAACAGATCTAGTATACAATCACATTTGTAAAAAAAAAATGTTTTACTTTAAGCGTTCAATTTCGAAAGTGACAAGAGCTATTCCAAAATATATTACCACTATTTTATGAATTAATTTTATATGGTTTAAAAACAGGCCTCCCGTTTTCAACTGTTACAGTTGGTAGCATTGCATGCTACAGTCCAAATATCGTTGAAAGGCCCATATCTTACAAATAAGATAGCTATAAAATCTACTTATTCATATGTCAAGTAATACGATGGGCAGCTGTCACTTTTGATAAATATTATCAATACCTAAAAAAAAGAACACAAACAATAATAAAATCACATAAAGTCTGTTCAGCGTAGGAATTGTTTTCTGAAAGGCCTTTTTCCCTATCAGAAATCTATTATATAGTAGGATATTGGTAGGAAAAAAGACCTGTCAGAGAGTAATTCCTAACGTGAATGGAGTATACGTTTCTTCAACAACAAAAATGGTTTGTATTTTATAAAAGGCTCTTTTTATGATAACTGACCTATAGAATGCCTTGCCATTGTTTAATAAGGACATACAACATATTATCTACGACGGACATCGCTCGAGCAAAAGTGGAAAAAAAAAGTGTGGTTCTCTCGAATCTAGAAGATTATTTTCTTCGCTATCTTAGTGGACACTAAATATATATATTTGTAAATATGACTCATTATCTTCCTATTATGTGTTACTCGTTTTTATGGGTTAGATCAAAACTGCATTTTGAAAATTGTAGATCGTTATTTTAATCTTGGACACAAGGTGTGAAAATTGTTACTAAGACTGAGGGAAAATAATTCAAAGTGAAATATTCTATTTTAACTTTTTTTCTTTTAGATTTTTATCGACTTCAGAAGTCTGGTGTTTATTTATTCATCTTTGGTGCAATATTAACTAATATTTGTTAAAGTGTTGTAAAGGTTAACGACTTGATTATAGGTTATTATTAAGTGCAATATATCTATTTATTTATATTCATATATATATATTTATCATAAGTTGACATAATTTGATTAAGTTGCTTCGTTTAATCCCACTTTGCTGTCATCATAAATTTCTCGTGATGGGTAAACCATCACATATTGGCATGAAATGTATCTGAAATAATTAAAAAAAAAATCTCACACTAGTTTGATTATATTAAGATTATACACAACATTATTAACAGTGTGGATTATAATTTATAAATTTTGTTTAGTTTTCGGTCTACTTTATACATTAAACTGGTATGAAAAAATCTCAACTACAATTATGTGTAAATTGGGATATTTTATAACATTTATAGTATATTTAGGTGTTCTATCAAAGGTTAAATAAACCTGATGTATAATTTTTTGTAAAAAATATGTTGTTAATTTGTTATTGTATTAATCCTACAAATAAGTAAAATTTAGTTTTATTTGAAATATTTGTATGATCTTAAATCACATAATCATCAAAATTTGTTTTAAAAACTAATATATTTACTGTTACATATTATATTGAAAATACTTTTAAATAGACAAATATTTGTTCATTTAATTTGTTTGTTTTTATCAACTTTGATATTAATACAATTCTGTTTTGCTTAGAATTAAACATTTTCAAAAAATATAGGAGTGAACAAAAATATTGATATCTTAAGGGTTATAGAAGGTCAAGTTTTAAAGGGGAAGCGAAGTCAAAGCGAAACTTTAAACATGCAAAGAAAAGTCCAGGTGAAAATAATTTTTTGGTTGTTTCTATATAACACTGATTTAAATTTCTTAGATATCCATTAAATGAATTAAGGTAAAGAGAAAGATATAGAGAAATAAACAAAACCCATTACATTTTTTAATAATAAACAAAGCCCACTATATTATTTTATAGTAATAAACAAAGCCCATTATATTATGTTATAGTAATAAACAAAGCCCCCTATATTATTTTATAGTAATAAACAAAGCCCGCTATATTTATTTTATAGTAATAAACAAAACCCACTATATTATTTTATAGTAATAAACAGAGCCACTATATTATTTTATAGTAATAAACAAAGCCCATTATATTATTTTATAGTAATAAACAAAGCCCCCTATATTATTTTATAGTAATAAACAAAGCCCACTATATTATTTTATAGTAATAAACAAAGCCCACTATATTGTTTTATAGTAATAAACAAGGCCCATTATATTATTTTATAGTAATAAGCAAAGCCCCCTATATTATTTTATAGTAATAAACAATAGCCACTATATTATTTTATAGTAATAAACAAAGCCCCCCTATATTATTTTATAGTAATAAACAAAGCCCACTATATAGTTTTATAGTAATACACAAAGCCCATTATATTATTTTATAGTAATAAACAAAGCCCCCTATATTATTTTATAGTAATAAACAAAGCCCACTTTATTATTTTATAGTAATAAACAAAGCCCACTATATTATTTTATGCTGACATATCTGAATTTATCCCTGCTTACGTTATAGATGTCATTTAATTGCCAGTTTGTGTTAAAATAATGTTAAATAGCTGTTATAAAAATGATTTTATGTGGAAATATTTCATATTTAGAGAGAGATATAATAAATTTATAATATATGCAAATTTTCTTCTTCGGGCGAAATCTTACCAAAATTTGAAATTTGTTGGGGCTGTCGAAGTCGAAGCTAAGAATATTTGGGCATCAGATTTGACTTCATTAGTTAGAAGATTCTTACACCCCTTCTTTGGATTGTTAAATGGTTTAAGATCACAGGATCTTTATGTTAATTTCAAAGATTTATTTGAACTAGGCCTATATTTATAAACATTTTATCTATTTTATATGCCCCGCAGACTAGTGCCCGTCAGGGCTACCAACTTGTTTACATTAATGGGTCAGGGATGGTGAAGGTTTAATTTAAAGTTACTGTACCCAAATTTGCGTGGAGGGAGAATGTTAAACCATTTGGGAATAACACCCTTCTCACACCAGATCAGAATTTGAACCAAACACATTCCCTCACCAGTGACGTGGTCTTATGTGAAACAGAATTGCGACGCATGTGGCCATTGATGCGGGTTCTAAAAAAACATGAAACTTGAAATAATGATAAAAATATATATTTTTAAGCATACAAAATACTAAGTACTGAAAAAAAAAAAAAGTTTAAAGTCAGCTAAAATATTTCATCCAAAATTAACACAATTTTTGGTATTTTAAGTTTTTCAAGAATAAATTTTGTTTTGGTAATTATTTTTCCAATTTACTTATAACTGACCTTTACATTTTTAATTTTGAAAGGAAATTATAAAATTATGACATATTTTATTACATTAAACGTAATTCCAACTAAACATTTTAAATTGGTTGTGTGTGGTTAATACCATCTTATATTTAATATAATATGTTGACAATAATTTTCACCGAATAATTCAAATTCATTTTGACTGCAAATATGGTTAAATAATGTTGTGGATCATATCGGGATGAAAATATGTAACTACAATATCTTCAAATATTTCTTATACTTATTGTTATCGTGAAGAATCACCATGAAAAATGATAAACATGTTTTATCCACAAATACAAACTATGATTCATGTTCGGGTCTGAGAACTAAAACGACACATACAAACTTCAAATGAACTCTTCTTTAAAAAAAAAGAATAGAAATTTTAATATCTCCTAGTCGATAAAATGTTAATAATTTTGTTTTAGTGTTGCAGTTTGAAAAACAAAAAGATTATTTCCAAGAATGTACAAATAAAAACTAGATAAATACCGTTTGCTGTGCAAGTTTATTTAATACCTTAAAAATATTTTATGTTTTTCCTAAGCCACTGACGTAAAAGGAGGTTTTTGTTAGGTTGGTAAGTAAAAGATAAAGAGATATTCACACCTTAATCCAAGACGTTAAAGGAAACGAAGGGTCATTTGGTATAAAATGCATCCACATTAGAGGTGGGATACGAACCGCTGTTAAATTTATAGCGAAAACAAAATTATCAGAGCATATGGCAAGAATTCCACAACTACCTATGGTAAAATTCAATGTGAGTTAAACTCCTTGGACTGCTTGGCCACAAGTACGGATCTTAGGGATTCAAATAAACTGACATTACAGTGGGCGCATGTTTGGTTCTAGACCACTATTAAATATGCACCCTGTCTTACAACCCATCCAGGATATCCGGATTTGCACCAATTGAGTGGGAGTGAGGAATTTAAATCTAGAGTAGAAGTACTCAACATTGCGTGAGGGTAGGGTAAGAAACTATTCAGAAAAAAATAATACTTTCAGTAATCCCGGTGTGGATTCGAAGATCACCCTTCTTCAAAATAGTATAACCAGACAAGACGAGACAGACGCTGCTAAGGAAAATGTATTGTCTTGTACTCGGCTTCAATTAAAGGGCTGAGAGCAGTGATGTCCTACTACACAAAACATCAATTTTGATATGTAAATATTTAAGGTCTTAAAAAATTTCAATCCAACCACCTAAATTCAGCAACTTCATTGTGTTTTCCCCCCCTAATTTTATGAACAATTTGATCTGTCAAGAACCATTACAATTAATCGTGTCGTCTGACGTAGGTAAGTGTGAAACCACAATTAAATATTAACTTTAATTTTTATAGTTGTTGTTACATAGCATAAAATTGGCACAAATCGGTGACCTGGCGGTCTAGGGGTAAGGTGTTGGACTTCTATGCTGGAGGTCTGGGGTTCAATCCTCGGTCCCGGTAAAGATTTATCTGATTACCAAACTCTTCCTTCACCTCTGACAAGACATCTTGTGAATGTGTGGAATGCCAGGCCTCCACCGTGGTTCGGATTCCACGTTAAACTGTAGGTCCTCCATTTCATCTCACAATCACCCTACCATTACACATTAGCGTAAGAGCGTATAACCCGAACGGGTAGTAAGACGCGGTGATAATAATAATAATTAAATAATCACAAGCTATGATTTAGTAAATTATCCTAATGAATTGTTTAAAGTGTAGGCTGAAACCAAACCAGGGACCTTTTAACGCTCAGCCGGTTCCCCTGTCCACCGAGCCACTTGGGTAGGCCTATTTATTCCATTGTGAGCTGGGCTTGAGCGTGTTTTGCGGGTGGCAAGCCCCGACTCATCGCCGTGGGAATCCCCCCGCATGGCTGCCAACGTGAAGCGCGTATGTGATGGGAACAGGGACAGGTCAGCAAACCCTCTGATTCAGCAACTTGACACTCACGTCATACTACCCATTCAGGATGTCTGCACATCCAAACCAAAGGGGTAGGAATTATAAAGGTGACCTTTTCACCATTTTTGAAGTAATTTTGTACAAACTTTGTTTCTCTAAGTAATGTAATATAGGAACTTACCTACTATCAGGCGTGAAGGAACCATTTAGAAATAAACACCCTCAGTACACCTGTCCGGGATCTGAATCCTAGACTCTCCAGTCAATGACAAACAAGACCAGACACGGTTGAAACATTAGCCCACGTGACCAACTATGTGGTTTTTTTTTAAATAAGTTAAAAACATTTTTGTTATTGAATGACATGGCAAGAAGAATTTAGAATCATTTTAATTCAAAATTTGATTAGAATATTATATAAGATAACGTTTTATGAATCTTTTGTTGTTCCGTATAAAACTCTGATTATTAATTTCCAAGCAGTATTCTACTAGCTCTTACATTCTTACAACATGTATATTAACTAATCCAAGAAAAGGGGTGATGAATCTAACTTGATGAATAAGAGCATATGTCTCATTTTGATAAATCATGGATTGAAAACCATCCCCTGATGAACCCGGACAAGATTCGAATCTAAACCTCCCGGATAAAGGTTCCTTATATGAAAGTAGATTAGTAACTTTTCTAGTTGTCAGATAAGGTTCTTGCTATGAAAGTAGATCTAGTAACTTTTCTAGCTGTCAGGTAAGGTTCTTCCTATGAAAGTAGATCTAGTAACTTTTCTAGCTGTCAGTATAAGGTTCTTCCTATGAAAGTAGATCTAGTAACTTTTCTAGCTGTCAGATAAGGTTCTTCCTATGAAAGTAGATCTAGTAACTTTCCTAACTGTCAGATAAGGTTCTTACTATGAAAGTAGATCTAGTAGCTTTTCTAGCTGTCATATAAGGTACTTACTGCGAAAATTGTTATCTAGTTGATGTCAGAGGTAGCTTATGACCTCTTCGAAACTTCTGTATAAAATAGCAAATAATATTTTATCTGCCTTTTTGACCCGGACACGACGACTCATCCATCATCTTCAACCGTGCAAGCCCCCCCTTCTCGACACATCCCTTCGTGAGGTCCTCCACACACGCGCAGGTATTGTGCCTGTCCCAGTCATGTGGGAAACGTTATCAGGTGGAAAGGGCGGAAGAGGGGGGGGGGTTGTAGGCCGCATTGTGGCCAGCCCGATAAAAAACCTGGTACTTATTAGCAACGTCACGGGCATAAGGAGGAAGAGGGGAGCTCTACGGACAGGATGTGTACCGACAACTCATTGACTTCCGGTTCTCATGAAGGGAGAAATTGGAGAGTTTCGATAGTATAGTATATCGATATTATGTTATTATTATTATTATTATTATTATTATTATTAGCACCGCGTCTTACTACCCATTCGGGTTATACGCACTTACGCTAATGTGTGATGGTAGGATGATTGTGAGATGAAATGGAGGACCTACAGTTTAACGTGGAATCCGAACCACGGTGGAGGCCTGGCATTTCCCACATTCACAAGATGTCTTGTCAGAGGTGAAGGAAGGATTTGGTAATCAGATAAGTCTGTTCCGGGACCGAGGATTGAACCCCGGCCGCCAGCATAGAAGTCTGACACCTTACCCCTAGACCGCCAGGTCACCTCGATATTATGGAACAACGTTAAATTTTTTTAAAAATGCAGGTGATTTTAATATGATGGGTGTAGTATTCAGTAGGTGACCTGGCAGTCCAGGGGTAAGGTGTCAGACTTCTATGCTGGCGGCCGTGGGTTCAATCCTCGGTCCCGGCACAGATTTATCTGATTACCAAACCCTTCCTTCACCTCTGACAAGACGTCTTGTGAATGTGGGGATTGCCAGGCCTCCACTGTGGTTCGGATTCCACGTTAAACTGTAGGTCCTCCATTTCATCTCACAATCACCCTATCCTTACACATTAGCGTAGGTGCGTATAGCCCGAACGGGTAGTAAGACGCGCTGTTAATAATAATAATAATATCAAACTGAGATAAACACGATTATAATACTCTACATTAACTTAAATTCATCTTGATTTCAAAATATGAAACATAATTGTATCTGTCCGCTGTTATGTATGTGTAAACAATATAAGTGACAAGTCTCGGCAAATTCATCTAAATCCTCTTTGCATCGTCTAATATAATTTTAAAAACCCTATTTAAAAATAGTATTGTTATAGTGAACATTTAATTATTTTTTAAAAAATTCAAATATTTTTTATCTTAATCTTCTGTTGGTTTTATGCAAAAAAAAATTATTTAGACTTTTTATATAGGCTCTACTTATTATATCAAATACATTTTTTATTTTGATTAATTTTTATGAATAAATTTACCAAAATATTAATGTTATGCTTATTGAAACTCATTTTAATATAATTTGGAGTCAATTGATTTATAATTTATGTCTAAAAATCATTTGCCCATCAAGTATAAATATATATTATTTTAATCAATCATTATTCACAAAAATTTCTTTTATCGTAAACTTAGAAATTATAAATAAAAATGATTGATGGTTAAATATCGCTTTGTAAAATAGAGCTATTAAAATTATTATTTTTTATATATATTGTAGTTGTAGAACAAATCGACGAATTGAGTGTCCACTTCTTTCTATTTCCACCTTTGTATAGCTACCTCACTAAATAACACAGCCCTTGATACAAATTGTATAAAATGTTTCATCTGAACGTTTAACTTGTTCTATTTTATAATGCATTATCAAATTTTACATTTTATTAAGCTCCTAAGAAAATATAACTATACCAGTAAAATAAATTGTTATTGAAAATATATTGTTTTCAAATTGATGTCACTCTCGTTCTGAAATATTAAAAATAATATTATAAGTACTGGTGTTTAAGTTTTCAGATAAAGAATAAATTTTACTTTTATGATTCCATTATTTTTAACTTTTTTTTCTCTGTTATTAACTTAGACTTTAGCAAATTGTTTATAGATATTTATTAATTTTAAGCCCTGAATCGTAAATATTGATAATATTAGTGAGAAGTGTACACATAAATAACAAGATAATATCCAAAACAAATTTTATAGAAATTAAACTTTAAAATTAATCTAAACTCAAATCTGAGAATGTCCGCGTAACACAGGAATACTTCTCCCTTATTTTATATACATACAAAAAAAGGGAGGGGGATTTAAAAGTGAGGTAAAAGAGAAGTTCTTGATATATGTCCAGAAACTTCTCTCAGACCTTACACTCCTCACCCCAACCCCATTCCTTTTTTTTTATCCCCTCAGGATAACTGCAGAGTTCATACAGTCCTCCCCTTCCACCCCTGTAAACTCCCGTACCCCCTCGCCCCCCGAACCCCCCCACGAAGTTCTAATTGCAGTGGCAGTGCTACGTCTGCATGATCATTGTCCAGTACGGAAGACAAACCAAGTGGAAAAGCGTATTAACCACCATTTATATATTATTATTATTATTATTATTATTAGCACCGCGTCTTACTACCCGTTCAGGCTATACTCACTTACGCTAATGTGTAATGGTAGGGTGATTGTGAGATGAAATGAAGGGACCTACAGTTTAACGTGGAATCCGAACCACGGTGGAGGCCTGGCATTCCCCACATTCACAAGATGTCTTTTCAGAGGTGAAGGAAGGGTTTGGTAATCAGGTAACTCTGTGCCGGGACCGAGGATTGAACCCCGGCCGCCAGCATAGAAGTTTGACACCTTACCCCTAGACCGCCAGGTCACCTACAAGCTTATTAAAATTAAATCATACGATCTTGAAAAAATATATTTAAGACTGAAGATAGTGACGACAACCACTGGTTCCATTAAATATACTACTACAAGTACTTCTCAGACCAAACGTTGCTCTAATTTGGATATAGTGAGTTCTATTTCTTACGTGCGAAAAGGGGTTACCCGGATGAGGGGAAGGGAAAAGGGGATATCGGAGGGTATTCCGGGTGTGGGGGGTGGAATGAATGGACCATTTTACAATTGGAATTGAACGTGTGTTAGGTGGGTTTGAGGGGGGGAGGTGGGGGGAGAATAGGAACGTGAGTGTGGGGTGTTACAGTAAGGGATGTTCTGATAATATAAGGGAATGTGTGGTAAAGAATAACTTTAAGGTTAATGCTGAGTGCTCTTATCCTTGGAGATGTCCTTGTCCCGAAGATGAGGACTAGAAAAGATTTGATTCTTGAATAATGGCTGACTCACTCACTGACATTAATGTTTACCCACTTCCAGATGAGCTAGAAAATTGAAATTTGGTAAACTTTTAGCTTCTAGCCTGTGACCGAAGGGAGAGTTCCAAAAAGTAAAAAAAAAAAAAATTCCAACAACAGAAAAAAATGCAAAATGGTGGAGCACCTTTAAATTCGGCGCAGACCTTTCTTTGGAGATCTCTTGTGGCTAAACGGTAAGACCTATCAAAAACGGATCTGGAATTACATTAGTTTACATCCATTTGCAAGGAAAACTCACAGAATATTTGCGAGCAAAGTGAGTATATATATATATATATATATATACACATCATGTAACATTTTATATACCATTTCCGTTTTTTTATGATGATTTCTATGGAAACTGTATAATTTAAGGTTACAAAAACAAAATAATTACTCTCTATAGAAGGACATTTTACTTTTTAATAATAACAATAACATTAAAAAGCTCTATTAAGCGCATTAGTGCTCGAAAGGTCTAAGCATTGAATTATTTTCGATGTATTTCTGGGGACAGAGAGGTCATGACTCGAATCCCGGTTTATGTACTGAAAGGGTATTTCTTTAAGTGGTCTCCAGGCCAACTTAAATTCGAGAACATTTCCTTTAAATGGTTTCTTCTTTTAGAAGAAGTCTAGACTCGATGGTAATATGGCTTAAGATACCACTCTCGATAAACACTAGACTATCGACGATAGAGATATCGGGGTTCGAATCCTGGCCGGATTTACTGAGGGGGGATTTCCGTGAATGATTATCCAATTTTTTAATCATGCAAATGCGGTTAAACTTCCTATAGATTCAACCTTACACATACCTAACATATTAGCACAGTTATTAGAATGCTTTTAACTTGAACTATTGTTGACACGTGTTGCTAAATACCAAAGATATCAGAATGGGAAAGTCAATATATGCGATAAGATAATTATTTTATGTTACTTGGAGGTAAAGCGTTAATTTTAAGGTTATGGAAAGACACTAGCATTCTCTTGGAAAATGATTGAAAACTTTGTTAATGTACTGTACAATCCAATTTACATATGATCTTATCTGACAGCAAGAAAATTATTTAGATTTACCTTCATATGAAGAACCTTATCTAACAGATATAACGGTCACTAAATCTACTTTCACGTAGCCATATTTTCTACAGCTCTCGCGTTTAATATCAACATAGTAGGTGACCTGGCGGTCTAGGGGAAAGGTGTCAGACTTCTGTGCTGGCGGCCTGGGTTCAATCCTCGGTCCCGGCAAAGATTTATCTGATTACCAAACCCTTCCTTCACCTCTGACAAGACATCTTGCGAATGTGGGGAATGCCAGACCTCCACCGTGGTTCGGATCCCACGTTAAACTGTAGGTCCTCCATTTCATCTCACAATAACCCTACCATTACACATTAGCGTAAATGCGTATAACCCGAACGGGTAGTAAGATTCGGTGCTAATAATAATAATAATATCGATATAATTATATAAAACAATAATTTTATAGTAAAATGTAATTAATTCTTGACGCAAGAAAATGTTTGTATTTTACAAAACGTCCTTGTGGTAATTGGGCTGTATACAAGTATAACACACAAGATAATAGAACCCCAGACACACGATCCATAGTCAGGGCCACTCAAAGCTTAAAGGTGAAAACTTCCAACTCTTGCTAGACTTTCTTCCTCTCTTGGAATTCATTTCACTCACATTCCAAAACAAATACTCTGAATTATAATTTCCTTCGTTTTTTTTTGCGGTTTGAGAATAAAAATAAGAGAAAGATAGATGGATGAACGGATGTAAGAATATATATATTTTTTTTGGGACGTCAGAAAAAAAAAGGACGAGATTTCTTTGATATCGCACATTTTCATATTACTTTAATAAAAACCAAAACACTCGGGAAAGGGGAGAAAGTTGTGCTTACCACCCAGTAGGTCGGAGGAGGAGGGGGGGTTATAATGAGAAAGAAGCTCCAACTCAAATTGAAACGATGTGGGGGGAGGGGGGCGTGAAAACTGCAAGGGGTCAAGTTTAAGAGGGAGTGTAAAAGAGGGAAATACCACACGTATAAACAAAACACAAAGACATTCATCAGTATGTTTCGAGTCTGGGGGCGGAAGTATTTGCGCCCGCATTCCTCCTAGTCCAGTGACTAGTTGGAACTCTTTGTACTTTGCCCCTGGCAGGTATGTGTATAGCACACCGGTTCTTGGTCTTCAGAAAGAGAGGGGGATTAACCCCTTCCATCCTCTTCCACGGAAGATGACCGGTCTATAAATCCTCCGTCTCTTGGCAATATCAACACACTAAAAAAACAAAAAGTAAAATTCTATATAGTGAGGGATAAAAGACGTAACTCAAGTTGGCTCACCACTTTGCGAAAATTGTTATATCGTTTGTGCTCTATTTGTGCTCATATGTACCCGAACATGAACATTTGTGCTGTAAAACTAGCCCTTTTAGATAACATTTAATGAAGACGACCCAGCTTGAACTGAAGCTCGACCGCCACATGTTGAAAACAAAATTGTATACACGCCATTCCATTGTGCTTTATATGTTCTCATATCTGATCGAAAATGAACACGTTTTGTCTAAAATTAGGCATTCTAGAGAACATTTAGTGTGGTGGGCTGACTTGAGCTTTCCCTATACTAGAACCTGTAGAATAAATTGTATGGAACTCCGCACGGACTTTCTCACTCTATTGTTTAAAAATTGTGATATTTACTCAAAACCCGTAATATATGTGAAACGAAATAATATACACTAGAAAAACCCGAGCATAAATTGAACTATATTTATCTAAAACATTTTTTTGAGTCCCAGTTTTAAATTTTATAATTTTATTTTTAAAGAATTAATGTCTTCATTTGTATGTCTGGACCGATAAAAAGATCAATATTGGGTCCAAAATGGTCAACCCTTCGTATTAGAATTTCGAATTACGGTTAAAATTGTCGACTTTTTATTAGGTGCTGCACATCTTCATGTCTTCGCATTGCTATTAAATTCCTCATTTATAAATGTTGGTCAATGTAAAATGTAAATATTGACTATTGAGGCAAGAATGGATATAGATCATTGTTGTAAAATCATTTCTCCTAAGAGGTTTAAGGAAAAACAACATAAACTTTTAGATACTTACTTATATTTAATTACTCTATATTCTATGGCATTGGAGAATTATTGCGTTAGACTTAAGTAGTATCTCTTTACAACTAAAGCTCACAAAACTGTATTAATAGATTTGCAAATATCTCAGAAAAGGTTGGATTTATAAAAATATGTTTCATATAAAAGTTTTTATTTATAATAGTACTACAATTTTGCAATGATAAGTTATTTAGTGTCTCAAATAGTTGCAGAGATACGGAAATTTCCGCTCATGTAAAGTAACCTAAGAATCACTCGTGGGAAAATTAAAATAGCCAATTTATTTATAATCTTAATAAACGCCTAAATACGGATTGTAATCAAAATCGTTAGAGCAGATTTTAAAAAAAATCGATTTTTCTCTCTTATCGCCCTTTATTAAACTACTCTTAATTTTAAGTTTAAACAGACACACAGACAAACGGCACTGCAAAGACCAATTTTTTAGGGTTCGGAGGGGGGGGGGGGGGTCATGAAACGTCGAGATTCCTAAAAATCTCGGGTTAATTTTTTTTTTGACGATCACAAAACTTTCT
>CABFVX010002723.1:40482-51584 GCA_902151425.1 Timema shepardi | reverse complement strand
AGATTTATCTGATTACCAAACCCTTCCTTCACCTCTGACAAGACATCTTGTGAATGTGGGGAATGCCAGGTCTCCACCGTGGTTCGGATTCCACGTTAAACTGTAGGTCCTCCATTTCATCTCACAATCACCCTACCATTACACATTAGCGTAAGTGCGTATAACCCGAACGGTTAGTAAGAAGCGGTGCTAATAATAATAATAATAATAATAATAATACACTTTGTAATATCATTTCTTGAATATCTGTCATGGGCATAGTGGAATTTAAACAGGGATTTTTATTTTTATTACATTTTAATTTCAAAGTTCACGATGCCCATGACAGATATTCAAGAACTGTTGATATTGCAAACTATAAAAAAAAATTAAATAATCATATATTTATTGTGGAAATATATTTTTGTGTTTAAAATAGTTTTGGCATAATAATTGCAAAAATTCACAATCCTCTCCATATTAATTTAAGGTCGCCACCTACTTACAGGGGAAATCTCGTCAAATTGCTGTGTGTATTATGGTAATGTCAATTCTTAAGCTTCAAAACCACTAAAACAGTCCTCAATTATAGTATAATAGTTTGTTTTTAACTATATATATTTTAAATTTGTTGATTCGTTTTAAGAAAGGTTTGATAACGGCTTTTAAATATTTATTTTGACTTTAGAGCTAAACTATTTCGCAGTAAACTTTCTTTAAATCGATATGATTCTTATTTCTAGTTATTTATTTTAAAATGTTACAACAATTTAAAATGTAAAGTTTTTTAATCTGTTTTATATATGTGTAACAGGTCTAGATTACCCATAAAGCAATATAATCAAGAGATTTGGGCACCAAATCAGAGAATAGGCACACCGGTACCATCATTTCAATAAATATTAGCATTTTCATTTTCCTCTTATAACGGTTTTATTAGCGTGGGGAATAACCTAGAAGAAAAACCGGCTCCTAAATATTTTATTTCACCTTAATCACTTATTGATTCTTAACATCTGGACAGATGAACAATGTAGAGGGCGCCATATTGGACGTCGCTGGGAGTGAGCCGTCGAAATAACAAGCCACTTGTTAAATAACGCGAGAATTTCGGGACGTCTTAATGACACCTCCTCTCGAATATCTCAGGTATGAGGGGACTTCCGGTTCATCTTCTAAGCTACTATAATAATAATAATAATATTTAGCACTGCGTCTTACTACCCGCTCGGGTTATACGCTTTAAGTAATAATTACTCTAATGGATTAGGGATCGGGAAGGTTGAATTATAGGAAGTGAACCCTCATTTACGTGGAGGGAGAGTGGAAAACCATTTAGGAAAAAAACACCCCCAGTTCACCCGACCGAGATTCGAACCTCGATCTCCCCGTCCTCAGCAGTCGAGCAGCTCAACACTACAAACGCGTTAACCAACTACGCCACCGAGGCGGGTTAAGCTACTATAGACGCAATTATAAGAAATTGAAAAAAAAAAAAATCCAATCCAGTTCCGACAAAGAGATGCCGCGACGAAACAAATGTGTGTGCGCGCGCGCCAACCCTTTCGTTTAGAATTTGGACATGACGCGTTTTCACGTCCCGGGGTATATTTTCCAGACTACTTACTCTCTTGCGTTTCCGAGCTCCTTATCCCCCTTCTACACCCCCTCATTGCTACTGTTTTCGTTAATTTGATATTCAGCCTAAAGTTTAAGTTGGAGGAAACGGGCGATAGTGGAAGTAGTTCAGCTACCTCTTCTCCTCTTCTTGACTCCTGATACGTCCCTCCCTGATACTCTTGTCTTGCATATGTATAATACAGTACATCATCATCATACGGTCGTGAGAGGAGATGAAGGCAAGCACACACCTAACTTACGTGTTTCTTGTTAATCAAGTTTGGAAATATCTGGAGGGGGGGAGGGAGAGGTGTCACGGGTAATAACTTGCACGGATGTTTTAGTTCGCTGGAATAACGGATGCTTTTCGACCGCAGTGTAAGGTGTTACACTGAGTCTGACCTTAGAGGGATTAATTTAAACACGCCCCCTTTGTTTACCTTTAAGGGTAGAGAGCTTATCTTGCTTTATTCCACTATGGTATATATTATAAGTTAGGCTCATAATGTAATACATCAAGGTAAGACAGGCACCTTGCATTATTCCACTATGGTATATCTTATAAGGTAGGGTCATAATGTAATACATCAAGGTAAGACAGGCACCTTGCATTATTCCACTATGGTATATCTTATAAGGTAGGATCTTAATGTAATACATCAAGGTAAGACAGGCACCTTGCATTATTTCACTATGGTATATATTTATTATAAGGTAGGGTCATAGTGTAATACATCAAGGTGTAACCTTTCAGGGTAAGCGGTACTTACATCATCAGATGGGATCTCTCCTTATGATGGCTCCTAAGTTCTCTTCATTAGGGACTGTACATCGATGGTCACGTGGACAAAGAAGGTATATGTATATATATCGTGTTTTGCTGGTGACGGGGAGATATGGTAATTTTAAGTACTAGCCGGGTATCTGAGTTGCATTGTGAGGCAATACAGTATTTTCTAGTTAATTATAAAATAACTACTTTTTTAAAAAAATTTGGTGGATCATCGTAGAATTATTTAAGTTTATTTATGGACTACTATTTCAACAACATATGCAAATCATCACAATTTATCTAGGGTACAAAACGGGTCGAAGCTTTGCGAACTTGTTAAATATGTTTTACTTTTATATTTATAGATTTTATAGTAGAAAACATTTTTAACATACATTTTGGCCACCTCGTATTTATTATTAACCAGTTTCTCCACGCAAATATCTGTACACCCTTTAGAGATGATAAAAACCAAAGTACACATGACTGGGATTCGAAATCTCGACCTATCCATCGCTGGAAAAACAGAGTGTGAAACTGACGCCTTTGCCTGCGTGTTCCAACACAATGGTAAAACTTATTAGCCATTTGGCCATCCGTAATGTCGAACATACATTTTGTCATAAGTAAATTGATATGTACTAGTAGTTTTTTTATCTCATCATAACAAAACAACAAATATACAGAAAACAATTTGTGAGCTGCTCGTATAAAAAAATAAAACTTTAAGTAACGTCAAGTAGACACTTTAGAAAATGAGAGCCTCACACTAAATAGATCTCAATAAGAACCGACGGAATAATACCAAACTTTGAAGTGCAACCGACATGTTATTCATCTCCCAGAATAACAATAACAGTGACGTCATAGTGTCAAGGTAAAACTGGACCCTACATCTGATGGAGAGTGCACAACTAAACATTCATTAATTACATGTCAAAGTTCACCTGGGGTAGGTTTGAAGATTGAAACGTGCGAGTTACATGATGGGCCATGTCCTGTTGGGTGAAAGCGCTGGGACCGGGAGACACGTTTTAATAAGCTGCGACGTTTATCTGTCGTTGGACTTTGTGAAAGAGTGGTGTATGCCACTATTGTACCGTCAAATATAGATAGTAAGGGGGCTTATGTGACAGCTAGGAAATTTACTAGATTTATTTCCATAGGAGGAACCTTATCTGACAGAAAAGTTACTAGATCTACTTTCATAGAAATAACATTATCTGACAGCTAGTAAAGTTACTAGATCTACTTTCATAGAAATAACCTTATCTGACAGCTAGTAAAGTTACTAGATCTACTTTCACAGGAAGAACCTTATCTGACATTTAGAAAAGAAAATGTATTATTTCATAGGCAGAACCCTATCTGACAGAAAAGCTACTAGATCTATTTTCATATTCAGGACCTTATCTGAGATCTAGAAAAGGTAATATATATTTTTTTATAAGAAGATTTTTATATGGAGGCTAGAAAACCTACTAGAGCTACTAGACCTACTTTCATAGGTAGAACCTTATCTGACAGAAAATTACTATAACAACTTTCAAGTGTTCGTAAGTCTAGTTGCGTTATCTGCAGTTGACAATTTTGATTTTTATTCTTCTAAATGTTCATTTGAAGGTAAGTCTTGAAATGAATCCAATTTTTCCGAGATCATAAACTCTTTCCACAACACACCCTTTTCATACCTACTCATTCTTTAAGCGCTAATTATAGTGTTTAAACTATTAATATATATTTAAGACATTCAATGATCCAAATTGAGCTATTATAACAATTGGCAAAAGTCGCGGGAAAGAGGATTTAGAGATGCTTGGTCGTCAGGACGCCTGAGCGTCTTATACCGGCGCCCGACGCGCAGCAAGTGCGGGCCAACCTACGACGCCCGCTTTTCTTACCCCAAAAACTTTCTTATTTTCTTTTATCTCTTTTCTTTTTTTTTCCTTGTCGTCCCCTTCTCCCCCTTAACTTTCTTCAGCGCTTGTAAGGAAGCGTTTCTTTTTCTTGCCAGCGCCCGCCATCTCTCGGCGAAGAAGGTGAATTAATAAGCGACGCCGTTGAAAGAAATTGCTGAAGGGGAGCGCCTCTGTCTTGGAAAGTAGCAAGACGTGGAGTTAACTCTGAAAGAAAGTTGTAAGAAAGTTGTCCGAGAAAGTCGCTAGGGTGCTGCTGTGGTTGCGGAGCGCGGGAACCTCGTGGAGGAGCGGTGGGAAACGGGGNCGCGGCTTGCGTGTTTGTTTCTTTTGATCATGGACACTTATCGGGGTATTTATAGACACAGCTTCAATCATCATACGACTCACAAACTTAGCCTAAAATAGTACTATTTTTTTAAATTTATTTAGCACCGCGTCTTACTACCCGTTCGGGTTATATGCTTTAAGTACTAATTACGCTAGTGGAATAGGAATTGGAAAGGTTGAATTAGAGGAAGTGAGCCCGCATTTGCGTGGAGGTAGAGTGGAAAACCATTTTGGAAAAACCACCCTCAGTTCACCCGACCGAGATTCGAACCTCGATCTCCCCGTCCTCGGTGGTCGAGCTCAACACGACAAGCGCGTTAGCCAACTACGCCACCGAGGCGGGTAATAGTACCCTTGAGGGGGGATGGAAGGGAACGAGATATTAGACCCGTATTATTTTTATACAGAATAAATAAAATATGGCTTCAGTAGATACGTTTATTTTAATTTTTTACACTTGATAATATCAACATTTTTTTTTAAATATCTGTCACGGGCACTGCGTAATTAAACCAGGACTTTTTTTTAGTTTAAGCTGTTTCTGTTTAAAGTCCACTATGCTCATGATAGATATTATATAACTGTCGATATTAATCAGTTGTAAAATACTAAACTAAACTGATATTCAGGGGGGATATTTTATTAATTTGTCCAATTTTTTTTTATAAAATTTAGAAACCTGCTTATTTTAACTCATCCCTCCTTCGTTCAACCAGACTTTAACACACTTGAGCCTATATATTTACATCAACCTATATTAATTTCTCACGACGTCTTGAATATAGAAGTATAGCGTTCTTCCCAAATACTGAACTCAAGATTTTGCATAAATGTTGACATTTCATGAAACCCTGGAACCGAAAGAAGACATTTTGTGACGTCACCTGTTTGTCAGCATCTTGGACTATAGATGAAACCATTTCACCTTATTGGGCTAACACTTGGTATCTAGGGTATTCATAAGGTATCCCCGAAGGTTTTTTTTGGATTTATATATAAATATAAATTTAAGGGTAGTTTTTACTGAAGCGCTAATAAAGATAAAACAAATTTTCTTAAAATCCAATCTGTCGATTTTGATTGCATTTTGTATACTATATAATAACTTTTTAACATAACAAAAAAATGGATGTTTTTATTTTTACATGGAAATAATTTTGAGGCTACTATAAATTAACAGAAATTTCCAATATTGATCATATCTCCGGAAATATTTGAGATACAAAATAACTTATCGTTTTAAAGTGGTAGCACTATTAAAAATAAAACTCTCATGATAAACTCTTTTTTAAAATCATTAATTTCTGGGCTAAGCCTATATATATTCAAATCTTTGAAAATTAAGTCGATTATAATGATCATTTTTTTAAACAGAAATGCTTTTATTTTCTCGATGTTGATGTAACAGTGTATAGACCCTATTATTAAATTTATGCATTTTAGTGGCGTGTTTTGCAACATTGTATAATTTTTTTTTTTTAATTTTTTTTTGAGTTTTTAATAAATGTCTTTAGTTTATGATTAAAGAGAAAAAAATTGTATAGCAGACGTACTACTTATTTTACTAGGGCAGCATATTACTACCCAAATTATGTATCAGCTTATTTACATTACTGGAGTAGGGATGAGGAAGTTAGTGTATAGAGAAAATATACCAGATTTTCATTGAGGGAGAATGGAAAATCAATTAGTAAAAAAGCTCTCAGCACACCAGTTTGGAAATTATACTTTTATTTCTTACAACTTGTTATTGATTATGTTTGAATAAAACATTTATTTACCGAAGAAGATTTGATATAATTTAAGATATATTTAATTTTATTAAAGTTTGTAAAAATAAAAAAATACATCTATATATTATTTGGTTCGATACATTTATTTTTAAATATATTTACTATGATTATATTTTACATAATAATTAGTAAAACAATATTTAAAAATAGATTACTGTATCTAAATAACTATTTAGTTAAATATTTTATCTAAAGAAGAGTGAGACAAATAATTATAATATTTGGTATTATAATATATAGCTAAAGAATAGTTATGGGTGTACGAAGCTACTATTTAAATGTGAAGTAGAAGTCAAAGATAAGGTTTATGTTGCTCTCACATAGCAGTACTTTAAGTTTCTAAGCAATCAATTAATTCCAATCTTGTTAAAAAGAAAGGTTTAGAGAAATAAACAAAGCCCACTATATTGTTTTATACCAATAAACAAAGCCCACTTTATTATTTTATATTAATAAACAAAGCGCACTGTATTGTTTTATACCAATAAACAATGCCCACTATATTGTTTTATACCAATAAACAAAGCCCACTATATTATTTTATAGTAATAAACAAAGCCCACTATATTATTTTATAGTAATAAACAAAGCGCACTGTATTATTTATAGTAATAAACAAGGCCCACTGTAATATTTTATAGTAATAAACAAAGCCCACTATATTATTTAATGATGACGTCTTAATTTATTTCTCCTTATGTTACATGTCATTTAATTACCAGTTGTTGTTAAAATATTATTTAGTAGCTGTTATAAAAATGAATACACGTTGAATTATGTCATATTTAGTGAGATATTTCAAATATGTCCCTAATGTATATGTTTTATTCTTTCGCCAAATTGTTTCTAAGATGCCAAAGTTATTGTGGCTGCCAAGTTTGAAGTTAAGGAAATTTGACCTTCGACCTCAACTCAGATATTTCAAATATTCGCACACCCTTAAGAATAATGAGTTATAAAATCTCATAGCCTCACCTAAGATTATTCGTTAGTTTGTTTATCAGATTTACTATTATATATAAAAAATATTTTGATAGTTATTAGACGTCGCGTGATTCTGGGGCTATGTACACCCTATTTGGGTTTTCACCGCCCTGTTTCCTTATTTCCAAACGAGCAGCATAAAGACCCCGGCGATCATCAGGAATATGAAAAGAAACCAAGCTATGAGATTGTACTTGACATATCTCTTGACGACCCTGGTTCTACGATACTTGTTGAGTAGGAACAGCGTCAGACCACAGCACAACAGACTCATCATGGCGCTCTCAGCCTTTTCCAGGGTCCGGATCCTGTCTGGCATGGCTCCTGGGTCGTCTTGACGTAGCACGTCGTCCATGTCACACAGGATGCACTGGTGTTCCTGGTTTCCAACGGGGGGTGTCTTGGGGCTAACCCCCAAGGAAAGGACCCCAGACATTCCGTAGTTCATGTAGGCGAAATCGTCGCTGCTTTCTTGGAAATGGGGGACGTCGAGGATCACGTTTTTCTCCGGGAATGTTGAGGACATTTTGAAATAGATTTTGACTTTTTTTGTGTGTGTTACGGTCCAACCTAAAAACATATTACAAATTAATAGGTTTTGTACACATTTTTTCACCGTGTCTGTAAATTTGCGTACATTTACTACGCTAGCCGAGTAGGGTCTGTACTAGTCATGAATTTCATGAAATTCATTAAATATGATTTCTGTTATTAAATTCATGAATATAGCTTTCATATCTTATTATTATCACGTCATATTACTACCCGTTCAGGCTATACGCACTTTCATATCTTTAATTTTTGTAAGCCAAATTAATTTAGCAGTTAAGCAAAATATTAAAAAAAATACTTTCCTCAAAATTATCTTAAATTTACAACTCCCCAGTGATAGAAAAGTTCAAAAATGGGAAAATATTAGAAATAAATATTTAAGAAATTATGACTGAAAATCTTAGTCTGATGGGATAGTTAATAATATTTTAGTGCTTTTTTTTGGATCGTGAATATTTATGTTTAGGTCATGAAAAAGTAATTAATTACGGTTATTATCATTTAATAGACACCCTCTAATGAGTAAAAATGAGTAAAGTATAATTTTAGAGGAAATGCACCGTTATTTTCTTGTAGGGAGAAAGGATAACAATTTATTATAACCTACCAACAGGAAATTCAACTGAGACTCGAACACAAACCTCCTCGGTGGTGATAAATCTATACTGGATGAGCTTGACGTTTGGTACGCGTGACTACCAAGACGGGTTACATGTATATTCTTATTTTGCTAAGCAGTGGTGGCTGGCAGATTTTTGCCAGAACAGGCAAGGAGTGAAAAGAACTTTGGGAGGAAACCATTCTACCAACCTCACAAACAACAAGGCAGGGGGTGAGTGTTTGTCCATCGAGTCTAAAGTTCCAGTATGATACTGAATTGTGGGAGGGGAGAGTGATTTACTAGTACAGTACCATCAATAGAACCTGGACATTTTAGTAGCCCAACCCTTCTTACCAGTGGTATCGTTTAAATAATATGTTTTATTTTATTTTTAGAGAATTTTATAGATAAAAACTGTGGTAATCAGTATAAAAACCACCCAAGTCAACTCTGTTTTGTCTAATTCACAGGGTTTGTGATAAAACCTAGTATAAGTTCAGACGTTTTATGTCGTCTGTGTAAGTCTACTGTATAAAAACATTCTTTCAAAAACCATCGAGTAGCCTGTATTATAAGAGTTAGTACATTCAAGAGTTAATATAAATAACATAATGATTGCAGTTGTAAATATTTAGAGATTGCTTCCCTTTTTAAATGATAACCTGTCACTGTATTATAATGATTGAGGAGGTCCACTACCTTCATTTGTGGCCTTTGAGAACATTTTGTTTAGAATTTTATAGACTGGGGCTCACCACTATTCTATAAATAGAAATATTTTATTTATTTAAGAATATCAATTCTATAATCTTGAATCTGAATATAGGAACAAATTATGAATTAAAGATAAATAAAAATATAATGGGAATTTTTTTTGGGGGGGGGGAGGGAATATAAATATAAACTTTATGTTAACATTTATTATAAAAGTCACACACTCATTTAAATATTAGTCATGTTCTGGGGTCTAGTTGTTATGTTAATCCTAGTATTATAGTGAGTTTGATTAATCAATAAGTTATATTAAAGTTATAAAACAAATTGCAATTGAAAATCGGAAAAAAAAGAGGTTTAATATTTGTGTCTCGAATTCAATATTTTCTAGAAACCTTGAATCTCAAATATCTTTAAGGTTTTGAGAGATTTGAAGGACCCATCCCAACTGCCCACACCAATGGTCACGCAGTCTGAATGTTAAATTATTTTCATCCAGTTTTATGCTGATGCGATTTTAAATTCTGGACCATTGTACTGAAGAAGTTTATTCATAAACTATTTCCCAACCTACCTCCATGCAAATGCCGGTATATTTCCTCTAAAGTGTACTATCTAAGTTATAGCCCATTATTGTAATTAACCTTTATGTTTGTATACTCATCAGTTACTAACATGTGAGTAAAATATTTTCAAAATATGTTATCGTTAAAACATATAGTAAAAAATTGACGAAAATACAAATTAAATATCAACTAATTAAAAAGATATATATATACATATATATATAATTTCTAAATGGAAGGTAGTTTTTTTAAAGATGCACATTTTATATAAATGCATTAAGTACCTATTTATTTTTTTATTGCTTTAAAAAAGATCTAAATAATTTACTACAAAGATACATTTATTTTTATGTGCAAAAAGACAGAAAATTTAATGGTTATATCAAATATTAGAGAGAAAGTATTTAACACCAACAGGTATCCCAAATATATACAAACCACATTATTGAATTGAAATATAAAAACCTTTTTTTTATAACATTTATAAAATTTTACATATATCTAAATTGAGATAAAACTCACCTTTTCTAAATAAGTGAAGACTTAATTGAATTAACTTTAAAATTTATGTTAAAACAATGCCACTCGTTTAAAACAGTGTCTTGTATTCTTACACATTAGATTATGCCTTATTTTTGTTAGTGCACAGATAAATTAATTATTTAAGGTCAAATAAACCTAATTTCCCTGACAATTTATTTTACTTCCATGAGGTAGTATAACTCAAACTGTTATGTTTGATGTTATAAAACCCACTCAGCCAGTCTGTGTCGTGATTAGATAGTGTCTTATCTACAAGGTTTCAGATAATACAGATTAATCTGAGAAATCCTTTATCCCATTGTAAAATCGCCTTATTGTTTTCTCTGTATTATCTTATCGGTCACCATTTAAACAAATGCAAGCAAGATAGATTAATTTGATTACAGATACATTTTTAAAAATTAATCCTTTCACTGATGATATTAAAAAAAATATATTTTAACTTGTAGGTGACCTGGTGGTCTAGGGGTAAGGTTTCAGATTTCTATGCTGGCGGCCGGGGTTAAATCCTCGGTCCCGGCACAGATTTATCTGATTACCAAAACCTTCCTTCACCTCTGACAAGACATCTTGTGAATGTGGGGTATGCCAAGCCTCCACCGTGGTTCGGATTCCACGTTAAACTGTAGCTCCTCCATTTCATCTCACAATCACCCTACCATTACACATTAACGTAAGTGCGTATAACCCGAATGGGTAGTAAGACGCGGTGCTAATAATAATAATAATAAT
>CABFVX010002723.1:0-11606 GCA_902151425.1 Timema shepardi | reverse complement strand
TTTTTTTTTTAAGGGTCCAGGAAGAGGGGGAAGGGGATAACTCTGGCCCCCCTGTTACTGAAAGATGTGAAAAGTGGGGAAGTCAGAAAGGAAATAAAATTGTACATTTTTTTTTCGTATTTCCATATTTTATGGTAGAATTCTGTGACAAGTATCAAATTTGAGACCTACGTTAGCATGAAGTTTTTATAAAATATGTTTATAAAAAAAATTCAGATGAACAAATCTCTATCCTAAGTGTTTTAAGAATAGACCAATTCCCTTAAAAAAATAATGATAAATATATAATCACTATTGAAGGGATAATAATAAGAGATAAGGAATTGGTTATCATTTTATTTATCAATATCGGTAGGTATTACTTGCACCCTAGTGGTCAGAAGATGTATTAATTATCGAGTAAAAAATAATTTAACCCAAACCAACGTCGAAAACAAAACACCTACATCAAAACAAATTAATTTGAGAATATACATAGAAACTTACTAGAATGAAACAAAGACACAGTGTCGTGCCGTGGATTGTTTCCAGGGTAACCAGAGTTTGTTAAAAGGTACCTGTGGTATGTTCTCTCTGTCCCCATTTGACAGTCACATATGTGTTCTGCTCTACATACCTCCCATGGGAATGTATGTCCATTGATACGTGTGTGCTATTTGTAGTGCTTAGTGCCAGTGCTGATCAAAAATAATATTAATTACCTAATTTATGGGAACATACCTTATTAGGTTAATTATATCTTCTGGATTACGGCGAGAAGGACATCTAGCACGATTGGGAGAATCTAGAACCACAATCAAGGATATGACTGGTAATCCCAATGGGAGGATAACATTAGAATGGACCTGAAAGAGATGGGGTGTAATGAGGTGGACTGGATAGAACTAGCTCAAGATAGGGTTAGGTTGTAATGAGGTGGACTGGATAGAACTAGCTCAAGAAAGGGTTAGGTTTTAATTAGGTGGACTGGATAGAACTACCTCAAGATAGGGTTAGGTTGTAATGAGGTGGACTGGATAGAACTAACTCAATAAAGGGTTAGGTTGTAATGAGGTGGGCTGGATAGAACTACCTCAATAAAGGGTTAGGTTGTAATGAGGTGGACTGGATAGAACTAACTCCAAATAGGGTTAGGTTGTAATGAGGTGGGCTGGATGGAACTACCTCAATATAGGTTAGGTTGTAATGAGGTGGACTGGATAGAACTAGCTCAAGATAGGGTTAGGTTGTAATGAGGTGGACTGAATAGAACTAGCTCAAGATAGGGTTAGGTTGTAATGAGGTGGACTAGTTAGAACTAATATAAGATTGGGATAGGTGATGTACTTTCGTAGGTGTGGCAATGAAATTTTGAGTTTCTAATGCTATATAATATACAGGTAAAAAAACCGGGGGGGAAACCAATGGTTAGTTTAATTTATACCGAATTTAATGTGGGAAAAACTGAAAAAAATAATCTAAGATAAAACCAAAGTTTCCAATTTCAAAGTCAAACATACTATTGCTAGTCCAATTTAACTTCTTGTGCAGCTGTAGAAACCTTTCAATTTAGCTTTTATCTCATGAACTGATGCCTTAACCCACATAACTCCCTTAAACACATAAAATATAAGTAATCAATTTCTTCATTACATCACATCAATAACAATTTCTTGATTACATCACATCAATAACAATTTCTTCATTACATCACATCAATAACAATTTCTACATTACCTCACATCAATAACAATTTCTTCATTTCATCACATCAATAACAATTTTTTAATTACATCACATCAACACCAAATTTCTTTATTATATCACATCAATAACAATTTATTGATTACATCACATCAACAACAATTTCTTCATTACATCACATCAATAACAATTTCTTCATTACATCACATCAATAACAATTTCTTCATTTCATCACATCAATAACAATTTCTTCATTACATCACATCAATAACAATTTCTTCATTACATCACATCAATAACAATTTCTTCATTACATCACGTCAATAACAATTTCTTCATTACATCACGTCAATAACAATTTCTTCATTACATCACGTCAATAACAATTTCTTCATTACATCACGTCAATAACAATTTCTTCATTACATCACGTCAATAACAATTTCTTCATTACATCACGTCAATAACAATTTCTTCATTACATCACGTCAATAACAATTTCTTCATTACATCACGTCAATAACAATTTCTTCATTACATCACGTCAATAACAATTTCTTCATTACATCACGTCAATAACAATTTCTTCATTACATCACGTCAATAACAATTTCTTCATTACATCACGTCAATAACAATTTCTTCATTACATCACGTCAATAACAATTTCTTCATTACATCACGTCAATAACAATTTCTTCATTACATCACGTCAATAACAATTTCTTCATTACATCACGTCAATAACAATTTCTTCATTACATCACGTCAATAACAATTTCTTCATTACATCACGTCAATAACAATTTCTTCATTACATCACGTCAATAACAATTTCTACATTACATCACATTAATAACAATTTATTCATTACATCACATCAATTACAATTTCTTCATTACATCACATCAATTACAATTTTTCAACTTTACGTTTTCTTTCCAAACGATACTTTGTTTTTTATTAAAGTAATTCTCTTTCTATAGCTATGTAAAACAAATGGTACGGAACTCCGCACGGACTTTCTCACTCTACTGTTTGAAAATGGAGATATTAACTCATAACTCGTAATATATGTGAAACGAAATAATATACACTAGCAAACCCAAGCATATTGCACTATATTTATGTAAAACTTTTTTTTTCGCCCCAGGTTAAAATTTTATAATTTTGTTTTTAAATAATGAATATCCCCATTTGTATGTTTGGTCCGATAAAAAAGATCACTGTTTGGTCCACAAGGGTCAACACTTCGTATTGAAATTTCAACTTCCGGTTAAAATTTTCGACATTTTATTAGGTGTTGCGAATCTTCATGCCATCGCATTGCTATTAAATTCCTCATTTATAAATTTGGACCAATAAAAAATGTAAATATTTACTAATGAGTCTAAAATGGATATAGATCATAGTTGTACAAACATTTCTCCTAAGAGGTTTAAGGAAAATTAACCAACTTTATAGACTTACTTATATTTAATTACTCTCTGGCATTGGAGAATTATTTCTTTAAAACTTAAGTAGTATCTCTTTACAACTAAAGCTTACAAAATTGTATTAATATATCTGCCAATATCTCAGAAACTGTAGGATTTATAAAAATATATTTTATATAAAAGTTTTTTATTTTTAATAATACTACAATTTTGCGATCATAAGTTATTTAGAATCTCAAATAGTTGCGGAGATACGGAAGTTTCTGCTTCTGTAAAGTACCCTAAAATTCACGTTCATGGTAAAATGAAAATAGCCAGTTAATTTATAATCTTAATTGAACACCTAGATACAAATTTTAATCAAAATAGTTAAAGACAATTTTGAGAAAATCAACTTTTTCTCTTTTTTTTCCGTCAGTAAACTACCCTTAATTTTAGGGTTAGCTATCCAATTCCAAGAACCCCTCAGGGAAACTCCATGAAAAACCTAAATACCAAGTTTTAACCCGATCAGTAAAATATTTTAGGCTCTAGTTGGAGATACAGACAGACAGACTGAAAGTCATAAACAACTTTTTTGGATTTGGAGGGTCATGAAACGTCAAGATTCATCAAAATCTTGATTTAGATTTTTTTTTGCCGATCACAATACTTTCTCTACTTGTAAGATAACGAAAAAGTAAAAACGAGGGTCAACTATTGACTCTATTTCGTCTCGTAGACCTCTCTTCGTACGTTCTAACCCCCCCCCCCTTNACTTCACCATCCCCCATAACGTTTTGAAAAGGCACGTTTTCTGAATCTCCCATAAAACGATTTATTGTCTCATATATGTATATATTTTTTCGCCTGTGTATACATAGTTTTAAAATCCATTACATATATGTTTGTTTTTTTGGAAGGGGTTGAAGTTCCTGGTTTTACACTCGTCTGTAAGATAAAGAGACTGAGTCTCCATGAGGGGACCATTCGACTGTAGTTTTATATTCATACGTGAAGATTGAAAGTAGAATGGGGCAACGCTTTAATAATATATATGTACACACGCACACACGGTATAGTCAAACGAATTCTTGATAACGGTTCATAGCATTTCTATTAATGTTTAACTGAGAGAAAAAAAAATGTCAACCCATTTTTTTTAAATTTTTTTTTTTCAAAATAAATAATAAATGGGTTGTGGTAAGATTAGCCAAATTAAATAAATTCTTATTGGTGGAAATATTGTGAGCCAATTGTATTTTCAAGATTAAACGTAGTCGCTTTGATATTGAACTGATTCCGACCGGTAAAATTCGGTTGGGGAAGCAAAGTTCTTCAATGGCGGTGTTGAGTTTTATTTATTAAACTATCTACTGTGTGTGGCCATCTATTTTTTATCTCGAGGTCTGTAAAATACGTAGATATTTAAGTTAGGAGTGTAGGGAACGCCGAGTAAATGGCCATTTTTTTTTGCAGTTTTTATAACAACAATTTATCCTCAAAAATAAATCAAATATAGTTTAATTTTCTTCACATGGTGATATCAATAATTGTTGAATATCTGTCACGAGCTGTATTAAATGAGAGGATACCCAATACAGATATTCAACAATATTGTTAATATCACCGTGTGAAGAAAATTAAACTCAAAATCTCTTTTGGAACTGTGAAAACACTTACTTTTAATCGCGTAACATGAACTTTCGTAACTGCACAACCTTGGTTTGGTCGTCTGGAGACGGTCAAAGACCGAAATTGAATAAAAACCTCGGGCTTTGGACATTTTAAAACGTCCAATCCTAGGATTGAGCAAGAAAGCCGTGTATTGTTCTTTTTCGGGCTTTGCGTCCAACATATATATATATATATATATATATACATATAACTAAATTATTATTATTATCACCACGTCTTACTACCCGTTCGGGTTATACGCACTTACGCTAACGTGTAGTGGTAGGGTGATTGTGAGATGAAGTGGAGGACCTACAGTTCTAACGTGGAATCCGAACCACGGTGGAGGCCTGGCATTCCCCACATTCACAAGATGTCTTGTCAGAGGTGGAGGAAGGGTTCGGTAATCAGATAAATCTGTGCCGGGACCGAGGATTGAACCCCTGCCGCCCAGCACAGAAGTCTGACACCTTACCCCCTAGACCACCAGGTCACACATATAACTAAAGACTGAACTGAATTTTAAAAATGACACCTGGACACAGGAATAGAACGCGGGACCCACGTCTTAGTGCGCCAATGCTATACAACTGAGCCAGGATTAATGCCTTCCTCGAGGTCATTCTTCACTCATAGCTTAAGGCAGAGTCTGTGATGGACATGTGGATATCGTCAGCTAAAAATAAACCATCTTACATCCATAACTAATCCTTTTCATCCTTTGAGACACACTGGCAATATATTGTATATTAAGTTGTACAAGCATTCACTTACTTACTTACATAAACTAAGTTGTTAAGTTCCTTTTAAAGAATTGTGACCACTTATCTCTTAGACAATCCCAAGAAGATTGTGGGATTTTGTCTTGTAAAATTAGTGGACCTATACATCCTCACAACCAGATTTAGTATACATTCTTTGGTGCATTGCATCTTACCGACTGCTTGCACTACTTTTACTATTAGGTTAGAGCTGAGGGAACATTGAATTTAGAGGAAATGCACCTTAATTCGAGTGGAGGGAGAGTGGGTAACCACTTATGTATAAAACATTATATAAGCACACCCAACCGGCATTCGAACCCTGACCTCCCCATCGTCGTCAGCCCAGTCTATTGCGAGAGTGACGCCTTAGTTCGTTTGACCACCGAAGCTGTATTCAGGCCCATGTTGTTTTGAATGGGCATTGCCTCGACGATACTGACCATGTCTGAGGATAACACACACACACACATATATATATATATATGTTTGTGTGTGTGTGTGACTAAAATGGCTGACTGGTCTTAGGAGTGAGAT
Source organism: Timema shepardi (assembly GCA_902151425.1). Taxonomy (NCBI): domain Eukaryota; kingdom Metazoa; phylum Arthropoda; class Insecta; order Phasmatodea; family Timematidae; genus Timema; species Timema shepardi. The sequence continues at coordinate 5,533 of CABFVX010002723.1, read as the reverse complement.
TCGCGTTACACTTGCTAACAACTCACAGAGATATGTTGATGTATACTAATACTGTGAGGGTGTCTTTTTGTTACATTTGATGACCTGGCGGTCTAGGGATAAGGTGTCAGACTCCTATGCTGGTGGCCGGGGTTCAATCCTCGGTCCCGGCAAAGATTTATCTGATTACCAAACCCTTCCCTTCACCTCTGACATTAAACTGTAGGTCCTCCATTTCATCTCACAATCACCCTATCATTACACATTAGCGTAAGTGCGTATAACCCGAACGGGTAGTAAGACGCGGTGCTAATAATAATAATAATAATTTTACATTTGATAACTTAGTTTAAATCTATAATAGACTTGATATTTAAACTAGGCCTATAAAATATATAGTATTAAAATTCGAAACATTAAACTACATTTTAATTATTTTAAAAGCATCTAATACATACATGATTATCTTATTTTTGTAAAATTCCACAAGAGGTAATAAGAAAGCTAACCTAAGGGAAAGCTATTGAGAAAGATACCATACAAAAAAAAAAGAGAGGAGAGGGCGCTATTTGTGGATAAATCTTCCCACCCCAGCCCTTAGAATTTATCTGAACTTCAAAAGGTACGAACTAGTTCAAAGTTTACTATGAATGATTTCTTCACTTTTTTTTCAACTTAGCTTTTAATACACGACTTTTAGGATGTTTATGAAACCTCTGTGTGTATTTGAATGAAAGAAGTTACATTCCTTCTTTATGTATATATATATATATATATATATATATATATATAAAAGGTCTTTTGGTGGGATTTCAATCTCCCGTCTGACGAATATACTGGTAAACTAACCAGTAGCCCGCAAGAGTGGTCACATTGGCTATGGCATCATGCTCATAGACCAAGGACGTGGGGCTCAAATCGTGTCTGAGTGAACCAAGGGTGGTTTTTATTCAATTATTTCTCCCCTATCTTTTCAGTAAATGAAATCTAAATTTCCTCTCCACTTCATTGCACTCATTTCTACCAAACTAGTGTAGTCAAATACGGGTAGCCCCAACAGAATAAAAGAGTCGTTGTAAAAGAAAAACTGATTAAATAATTTACTAACTTAAACATACATTGCTTAGAGATAAATTAATATACATTATATTAAATAATACTTTGCATTTATTAAAGTGTTTAGTCATTAAAATAGTATTAATTACTTAATCGATGGCACCAGGAACTCTTAGAGTTCATTACCGCACTCGTAAAAGTACGCCAACTATCCCTATCTTGAGCAAGTTCTATCAAGTCCACCTCATTACATCCTGTATGTTTCAGGTATATTTAAATGTTATCCTCCAATATGGAATTGAAATAGGATATAGAATAAAAATAAACATTAATCTTAACACAAAAACACTTTTGGAAAATAGTGTTGTAGCTAACTATCAGATTTCTCTTTTGAGTAAGATTATAAAAAATAAATATCTCACATAACTTTTAAAAAATCTTTCTGTATTCACATCTCACCTCTAATAGAAAATAAAAACAATAAATTCGTCATATATATATATACGTACATACATACGTATATACATATATACATACGTACGTACATACGTATATACATATGTATGTATGTGTATATGTATATGTATATGTATATGTATATATGTATATATATGTATATATATGTGTGTATATATATGTATATATATGTGTATATATATGTGTATATATGTGTATATATATGTGTATATATATGTGTATATGTATATGTATATATCAATGACATTCTTTTATGAAAATAGTCGGTGACCTGGTGGTCTAGGGGTAAGGTGTCAGACTTCTGTGCTGGCGGCCGGGGTTCAATCCTCGGTCCCGGCACATATCTATCTGATTACCAAACCCTTCCTTCACCTCTGACAATACACCCTGTGAATGTGGGGTATGCCAGGCCTCCACCGTGGTTCGGATTCCACGTTAAACTGTAGGTTCTCCATTTCATCTCACATATCACCCTACCATTACACATTAGCGTAAGTGCGTATAACCCGAACGGGTAGTAAGACGCGGTGCTAATAATAATAATAATTTTATGAAAATAAATGTGACACTCATCCCTTTGTATTCAACATTAAAATATAGCTATTTATTTAAATTATAGTACCAAAAAATATCGAATGATGTAATTAAATACATGATAAGTTAACTAATGTAATTAAATAAATGTAAACCACCCTATAAGATCTTGATGAGCGTTTATTACGCCTTCCTTGGAAGCAATAAAATTATATTATTTACTGTAAGAAAACTTTTTTTACAAGGCTTTTTTTTTTACTGCATCGCCTTAAATATTCGTCCTGTTATTATTTCTCTATATTAAAATTGTAAGAGTAATTGATCGTCCTATCTGACACAGGAATGTAGAGTTCAATTTTCAAAGTAAGAACCTTATCTGACAGCTAGTAAAGTTACTAGATATACTTTCATAGGAAGAACCTTATCTGGCAGCTAAAATAGTTACTAGATCTACTTTCATAGGAAGAACCTTATCTGACAGATAGAACAGTTACTAGATCTACTTTCATAGGAAGAATATTATCTGACAACTAGAACAGGTACTAGATCTACTTTCATAGGAAGAACCTTATCTGACAGCTAGGACAGTTACTAGATCTACTTTCATAGGAAGAATATTATCTGACAGATAGAACAGTTACTAGATCTACTTTCATAGGAAGAATATTATCTGACAGATAGAACAGTTACTAAATCTACTTTCATAGGAAGAATATTATCTGACAGATAGAACAGTTACTAGATCTACTTTCATAGGAAGAACCTTATCTGACAGCTAGGACAGTTACTAGATCTACTTTCATAGGAAGAACCTTATGTGACAGCTAGAACAGTTACTAGATCTACTTTCATAGGAAGAACCTTATGTGACAGCTAGAACAGTTACTAGATCTACTTTCATAGGAAGAACCTTATCTGACAGCTAGAACAGTTACTAAATTTACCTCCATGTATTCTTACTTCAAGTCTTGCTATCTTCTGTTGATTCTTTTTATAGATATGATCAATTCTGTGTTAAAAACAATATGTCTTAAAGGCCCTTTCCTTGAAAACTAGACTGTATATATATATATTAAGGGCAAATATTATAAAGTAGAGCTCCTTGATCTGAACACGGCCTCCTATCCATTTATTGTCGGGAAGAATATCGTTTAAAGTTGTATATCGCGCGCACGGCAAGGCGCATGAATACCAATAATAAAGATTTGATGTTGGCTACGCTGAAGAAAGGAGGAAGGGCCGATAGAAAGATCAAACGGTTTCTCTGAAGTATTTCCTCTTTGGTTGGAAGAGGGTTTCCTCAATGCTAGATACTTGTAATCACTCGAAATGATTGACTAAACATCTAAGTGGGACAGCCCACATCATATGTTCGTTTAATAACCCTCCGTCACTTCCATCAATGCTACAGTCCGATTTTCATAAGAAGAGCCTTATCTGACTGCTAGAACAGCTACTCTATCTACTTTTATGTAATCATAAGTCAAGTCATGTGATCTGCAGCTGTCACTTTTGACTGACATTATTATTATTATTATTATTATTATTATCTATAAAATAACAATAATAATATATTAAAATTATATCAATGTTGACTGGAAACAAAAAATAAGTTTGTATTTTATAGAAATATCTCCCGATCAAATTCTTAATTTATTTATCTTTCATTAAATGGATGCAACCAGAGTATTGTATCTCAGAAAGTTACGTCATTTTAGTCAATTAGGTCTTCCTAATTATTGCCAAAGCATCGTGTGATATGTTTTTTAAACTTTTTTTGCTGCCCGAATTTGTTTTTTTAATAATGCGCGCCTTATGTAAATTCAGAAAAAAAACCTCGGTGATATTAATTTGAGTCTTAGTCGTTTGGTTTAAATGCATGATATCCTGGCTCCATACTATTCCTTCCTCTATGCAAAGAGACTGTAGCTCGCATAGAGATAGTTGTCTGTTAACACAAAATCTTCCATGTTTCCTCTATGTTCCCTTGCTCCAGACTGTTCCTTGCTCTATGCAAGGAGAATGTTGTAGCTAGCATAGAGATAGTTGTCTTGTTAACACAAACTATTCCATGTTTCCTCTATGTTCCCTTGCTCCAGACTGTTCCTTGCTCTATGCAAGGGGAGTGTTGTAGCTAGAATAGAGATAGTTGTCTGTTAACACAAACTATTCCATGTTTCCTCTGTGTTCCCTTGCTCCAGACTGTCCCTTGCTCTATGCAAGGAGATTGTAGCTAGCATAGAGATAGTTGTCTGGTAACACAAACTCTTAATGTTTCCTCTATGTTCCCTTGCTCCAGACTGTTCCTTGCTCTATGCGAGGGGAGTCTTGTTTGTTCGTCTTGTAGAGCGCATACATTAACTGGACCTGGTAGCGAGGAAGCAAGCTCTAAGCTCTAGCCTTCCCTTTCGGTCTCCTTTGATATAATCCGTGGTTGATATAATCCGTGGAAAGACTCGCGGGGTTTTACAAGGGGTTGGCATGAGGGGATGTTTTCCAGGGATAGGGGTGGTTCCCGCCGTCTTAAAGCACAGGCAGCGTGGAGCTACTTTGCCTGATTATTGCTTCATGAAAAGAACTCCAAAGTTTCCCAATTTAAAATTAAACTGGATACAAAAAATATATATCTTGAAATGGTGCCATGTTATCCTGACCTAATAATAATAATAATAATAATAATAATAATAATAATAATAATATTTAGCACCGCGACTTACTACCCGTTCGGGCTATACGCTTTAAGTACTAATTACTTTAATGGATTAGGAATTGGGAAGGTTGAATTAGAGGAAGTGAACCCACATTTGCGTGGAGGGAGATTGGAAAACCATTTAGGAAAAACCACCCCCAGTTCACCCGACCGAGATTCGAACCTCGATCTCCCCGTCCTCAGCAGTCGAGCCTCAACACGACAAGCGCGTTAGCCAACTACGCCACCGAGGCGGGTTATCCTGACCTAAAAACTTTATGTAAATTTTTTTAAGGCTTAAATAGTATTCTGGAATTGATTAAAGCTATATATATATATATAAATTATAATACGAACATAAACACTTGCAAAGGAAGTATTTATGAACCTTTATTATTTATGTGGCTCCAAGGCCATACATTTGATTTTACGTACAATTATGTATGTCCTCATATCCATACGTCTGTCCAATACAGTTTGAAGGATTTTGTTTAAACTTGACAGATTTTATGTGGCCATAGCTTGGGACTTTTTTTATTTCTATTTTGTCCCCGTCTCTTAAATTAAAAATAGTTTACTGATGATGATTTTTGAAAATTCAGTTTTTTAAGTAGCTCTAACTATTTGGTTTAAATAGGTGACCTGGTGGTCTAGGGGTAAGGTGTTAAACTTCTATGCTGGCGGCCGGGATTCAATCCTCGGTCACGGCATGGATTTATCTGATTACCAAACCCTTCATTCACCTCTGACAAGACATCTTGTGAATGTGGGGAATGCCAGGCCTCCACCATGGTTCGG
>CABFVX010002722.1:83523-106054 GCA_902151425.1 Timema shepardi | reverse complement strand
GTGATCCACCACATTCAGGGTGGTGGATCAATGTTAACCTTATGGGAGAAAGTGGCCCAGAACTGTCAATTCATCCACTACTCATGACAATTGAAATTTTTAATCGGCCCCTTTAACATCGATTACAATTTTTAATATACTTTCACTTGTGATCATACAGTCTAAAAAGCCCAAGTTCGCAAAATACTGGATTTCCAGCGACGAGGATATCGAAATTTGAGTCTAGTCAGGATGAAATTGGGGCAGCTTTCGATGTAATTTATCATTGTTTTCTCCCCATCCTTTCTGCATTCTAAGTGTGGGCCCACTTAATATGAAACAACCATCCTAATACCTATACCATGATAAATTCGTTAAAAAACTTGGTGTTAAGGATTTGTATTGAAAATACTTTATTATAAAAAGTGAGTTGCTACCATTGAAGTGTGAGGAATACACGAATTATTAAATTGGATTGATTGTCAAGAGTGTAAAATATAATTTCAACTAAAATATATAATATATTTGATCAAGAATGTGAATGATTCCTAAATGATTTAACTACCACAATTTCTCACTTTCAGGAGTTTTAGAAGTTCCCGCGTAGGTTAGTTAGTTTGTCATAGTTGACTATTAACAATTTAGGTTAATTGTGATATATTAAAAAATAAATGTTTCCAACATAGTTAATGTAAATATCATAAAAAACAAAACACTGTAAGATGGCTGTATAATAGAGTTCAATAACGTCCGATGGTAAATATAGATTGGTAAACATCGACCACTACTTGCCCCCCCCCATAATTTGTGTAAACAAATCATCAATCATTCATCTGAAGATACACGAACCACGTGGGTTATCATGGTTTTCATTTCATGAGATATGAGAGAATGCATTCTAACCCCGGTAACGTCATCAGTATTCCAGAGGAGTTACCATCACAGGGTAACGAGGCCAAAGCGCTCGCTCTACGCATGCGCCAGTATATCAATTACCCAGCACACTGGTTACATTTCCAATGCCACGTACAACCCAACCGAGATAACCTGGAAATTGTGAGGTCCTAGCCCCCCACACCCCCCGCCNGGAAATTGTGAGGTCCTAGCCCCCCACACCCCCCGCCATCCCTCAACATCCACTCACTCGATTCTTGAAGCCGTAAAAAAAAAAGTTCGTTTGGGAAGTTTTAGACAGAAAGGTTTCACAAAGAACATAAAAGAGATCCAGATAATTGTAGGCTACACAATGGCGCGAGTGTAATCCGTAATAATGCTCCCATGAACTACATAGGTATGTGGAAAAAGGCGTCTGTCTAGAAATGTTTGGTTTTAGGGTGACTGAAAGGTTAGAAGGGTCGAATTCCTGCTGAGTGTAATAAAGTGTCTTTATTTTTACTGTCTCAATGTAAATGAAGGTACAATTCCTTTAAATTTTACCCTCCTTATCCCTACCTTATTAGTTTAAAATATATGTTGATGATCTGGATGGTAGTCAAACTAGAGTGCAGCTATATTTTATACAAACAAGAGGGAGAGGATATATGCCTATGTTTTTTACTATTATAAAATATTTAAGCACATGGGCAAGATAGATGAAGATTGGTGCCTTAAAGAGTTGCCTTGTGCTCTATATCGATGAGCTACTTTGGTTTGAGTCCCGGTGGTGATGAACACCTTATTTGCACGTGGCATGACAGGAGCTGAGGCCTTAAAAGGTTCGGAATTCACTATATTAAGAGTCTAGTCTAAAGCACTTTTTAAAGAACTTTTTTTTTACAAACCTAGGTACATTTTAGCACTTTTTTTATATTCCTCTGCCTTGTGCTGTTCCCTTGGATCAGGTGGTAGTACCATCAGTATTAGCATTAAATACAACATATAATAATTTAGTTTTGAAATTCACTTACAAGAAGTTCTTTCTAGTGTTACGGTGGATAGCATCTAGAATTTGCCAACGACTTCTCTCGCATTAAACAATACATCAACAAATTCGACAACTTCAAATTCTAGAAAAGACTGAGACTTCAAGAACAGTGTTTTTATGTTCATACGAAGGAACAAGAAGAAACATTGACTCGCCCTCCCATCTCCTCGTCATCCACACCCCAGCTCATATCACGTGCCATCTTATGTACTCGCAATACCAATTGCGATAAATGCTCATTGCTTACGTCCGGTTTTTTCGACACCATTTCGTTTGCTGATTATCTAGCATCAAGTTATACCTTTGTTCTCTTAAAAATAAGGAATGTAACAGAAGAAGTCCCGTCTTGATAATATGAATACTTTTTGAGTCTACCTGAAACAAACAAATTAACAGATCCATTCCTTTTGTCAGTGATCAGAGACCGCCAATACGCCCTGTCCTTTGCCTCCTCCTTCTTCCTAAGTTCCTCTTTCCCTCAATTTTTCCTTCTATGACGTCGTACAGAAGACAGTTTCTCATAAGGATGTACTTGATCCAGTTCGCTTTGAACCGAAGAATCACATCCAAAATGGATTTATTCTCACCAACACTTCTTAGAGTTTCTTCATTTGTCACCCTGTATGTCCACCTGATCTTCTAAAGTCTAGTTTCTCAAGTTGTTTTATAGGTATTGATAATTATATCTATCATACGTGTCCTGTGAAGACCACAAAGCTGGCCGTATTAATAGGTGAAAGTATATATAGTAGCCTTTTATAGCTGTCACATGTCAATTCGTAAGAAAATTGGGATAAAAGTTGTTTTCCTCTAGACAAAAAGGATGGATTTACTATAAACTATACTCTAACTATTATTACTTTGGGTTTATTTATTAATTGATAATAACTCGGATGGGTAGTAAAGAAGTGGCGAAAAAAAGGATCGCGATAGTAATAATGTGGTTTTGCCAATATTTTTTAACATGTTCCAAGTTTTTGTATATGGAAATCCGACGATATTTATGGCTTCAACATGTCCCAACTGTACTCACTACAATCGTAATGTTGTATTTTCTTTAAAAAAAAGTCAGATGATCATTAAAATTGTATATGTCTCATCAAATAAACGACTAATTAAACTAAGATAACATTTGAAGTGTGGTTCGATTTTAATTATAATTTTTTAAGTTTATTCGAGCAGAGAGAGAGAGAGAGAGAAGAGAGGTGAAACTAATTTGAGCGATATAATAATTAACAAAATAATTAATTCCTGATTAAAATTAATTGAGTTTCTGGCTGGTGAAGGCGTAATTAAATTAAATGTGCGTGATTTCAGGAGAATTAATAGGTTATTAAATGTGCGTTGAGACAAGTGCGTAGCTTATATCCGTAATGCGTGCGAGATAAATGCTAGAAAGATGAGCATACCAATTTAAAAAAAAGAAGAAAAAAGAAGATTAGGCCCCTACTACTATGATATCTGGTTTAAGAGCCGATATTTTTATGAAAATAATTTATATTGATGATTTCATAAGATTTTTAATGAAACATAAACTGCTTTAACGTTTTTATCGGCCTTTTTGACCAAAATCCTTAAAACTTCAATAAATACACTGAGACGGTTTATTTAACATATTTGTGTGTGTGTGTTCTATGTCACTACACATATAAACTGTCCGTATGTTTACACTAATGAGGTAAGTGTGAGGAAGTTAAAATTTAGAGAATATGTACCAACATTTGCATGGGGAAAAAGTGGATGATCCTTGACAGTGGTTCCCAAATTTGTCCATATCACAGACCCCCTCAAGCCAAAAATAATTCACCGCGGACCACTTTCCCCTCCCCTTCATATGAGGGTTAATCAAAATTACGCGCTCACACGTTTAGTACTCTACGTAACCCATTTCAAACTAATAAAAGAAAGAAAGATGTTAGTCGGACAATAATGAAGGGGTGAAAAACACAAATGTGTATGTGAAAAGTGAATAATTTTTATATGATCTGTAAATACAAACAAATCATAACTTAACAATATATATTTATTTCGCTAGCCCCACAAGACTCTTCGCGGACCCCTCTGCTTTAGGGAAGATCACTCTTAGTATAAATGGTCGGTATTGGGTCCCCTCCCTCTACGTCATCGTAAAACCAGACAAGACGTGCCTGATAAGATAAAAATTTTGTAAAGAAACCTGAAATGGTCTTCAACTTAAATGTTAAAGCCCGCAAATACATTAATATTCAATACACAATACACATTAATATTTTTTTGGTTACCACATCCTACCCCCCGTTAAGGTTATACCAATATGCACTTATTACGCAAATGTGTTTGGGATGAGAACGGTCGAACCTATATGAAGTGTATTCACATTTGCATGGAGATAGAGTGAAGACCATTTAGGATAAACCTCCCTCAATACACTCGACCGGTATTCAAACCCCGGTCTTCCCGTCATCAGCAAACTAGATTACTAAGAGTGTAACGCCTTAGACAATGTGACTACCGAAACTTTTTTTAGTTAGCTATATTACCTTGAAATATCATTAAGAAACAGTTTAGCTCAAACATGATTAATAATGTGGTTATGACACACATAAATATGTTGTGGACATTATAAAAATGTATGGTATTTTATAAGCCTTAATTATGTAGGTCTAATTAACTAAGTAAAAAAACGAAGGTGTTTGTTGAGACCAATATTTACTTAGATTAAGTGTTAATTACTTAAAACAGAAATAAAAACCCTCTTGTTTAAGTATGCCTTTGCCTATACATTTGAACAAATTAGTAATAAACTCTTCAGTTCTCTTTTTATGTGAAGTGCAATGTAAATTTTGAGTTTATATGAATGTTCAACCGAAACAAAGTACAGCGTGTCCGAAAAGTCACTGTGTTCTGAATGTACTAATTGTATAGTAATTTAATAATACTGTTACCGTTGAATGTATAGTATATATATAAACTCAACGCTGTTACACTTAACTTCTACACATAGCACGTGATATAGGGGGCGGGGGAGGGAAACATGACAGTCATCAGACACGCACGTGATAAATATATTCAATTTAATTGAAATTCAGTTCAAAATCTGTGACTTTTCGGACACTCTGTATATAGAATTAAAATTAAGTTACGTATATAATGGGTAATACTAGAAAAAGGCTCCAATTATGTTTTAGCTATTAGTAGTGAATAGCAAATTAATATGACCTACTACGGTATTCAGCCACTTCTCAAATTGGAAAGTCAGGCACTTCTGTGGATTTATAAATTTCAGGTATAGATTAAATAAACCCAATTTTGCTTTTAAAAATGTAGTATTAAATCTTAAAGTGTTTTTACCATGATTAAAATACCTAACCAATAAGTCATTTTCACAATAGCGACCAACTAGTGAGCTGGTCAAGATTAAACAACCTATTATCTTTACAACTACGCCAAAAGCTCCTTGCCTAACGATAACAATAATTATACCCTTATCAGTGGGTAGGTGCACCTAACGTCGTCAAGTTTGTAAATTCAATTTTACCGATAAGAGGCAGTTTAAGGTTCAAATCCTAGCGAGATTTACCGGGGATAGTTTTCCCTAAATTATTTTCTACACTCCATCCACACAAATTCGGGTATATTGCCTTGGAATTATACCTTACCCATTTCTACTTTATTAATGTAATGAAATTGAGGAAACCTTGAACGATTAGTAGCTAAACGCAATGTAAATTATTAAACAGGCAAATAATAAAAGAATTTTATCCAAATGCCAGTCAATAATCTTATTTAAGATAGTCAAAAAACCTTACCATCATTTTGAGAAATGAACGAAATACATTTTAAGTTGAGCTTGTAGGAAACGCGAGAAAAGGTTAGTTGCTTTGTAGTTTTGAGGATATAAACACTTTTTTTGGTCAAATATAAATAAACTATTGCTTTAGTAGAAACATAGTCTAGTTTTATTCACATGGTGACTTGAATAACGGTCAGGAATGTCCTGGAATTTAATGACAACATTTTGTTTTTATTTAAAAAGTTTGTATCTAATTCTACTATGCTTTCGACAGATATTCTGTGAGATATTCATATTCATGACTGTGAGATACAATAATATATCAAGTCTTACTACCCGTTAGGGCTATACGTCTATGTAATAATTATACTAGTTGGTTAGGGATTAGATAGGCTTAATTTAGAGGAAATGTACATGCATTTGCGTGCAGGGGGAGTGAAAAAAGCATTTAGAAAAAAAAACCACTCTGTGCACCCGACTGGGATCAATCATCAATCTCCCGAGATTAGCACGTTAGACCACGTGGCCACCAAAGTGGGTCAGCTGTTGATATCACCATGCAAAAACTATTAAACTATATATTTATATTATAGCAATATTTTATTTATTTTGTCTAATGAAATGTTTTGATATAAAAACTGCAAAATCACTTGCCTTTTCACGCGTCCCCTACATCCTCACCTTAAAAAATGTGCCTCGAAAATAAAATCTAATCGACTTTATCATATCGCGTGATCAAAGTGCAGTGAGTGATTCACCATCTAGCTACGAACAGTCAGCGCTTCACTCTAGTTGCAGGCGGCCATGCTATATGCTAATCAACCAATCGCACGCTGGCAAAGGAAGACATGCCGGGCAAGAAAGAAGAATAAGAATATTAGGGGAAGGGGGGATTGTGAGTCATCAGCTGGGGCATCTCTGCCCTCTTATGCAGGTAGTGTGTAACACATACGATTACAAGCCAAGATCTATAGACACGCATGGGCACTCACTCACGATTTGGAAAGTATGTACAAGCAACGAAATATATGTACGTGTGTGTATATATATATGTGTGTGTGTGTATGTATGTATGTATATGTATATATAAATATATAAGTATGTACATATACATATTTTTTCTCAAACGTGGACCACGTCTTACTAATCGTCATCCGAACATTCAGGGTAGTAACAATATTTTTTTAAACACCCGCGTCTTACAACCCATTCGGGCTATACAAATAGGAACTAATTAGGTTAATGGTTTAAGGGATGGATAAGGATATATTTATTGGAAGTGTTCCTACATTTGTGTTGAGGGAGAGTGGATCATCATTTAGGTAAAAACCTCCTCATTACATCCAACCGAGATTAGAACCTCGATTTCCTGGTCTTCAGCAGTTTAGTCTATTGTAAGAGTGATGCCTTAAACCATGCGGCCACTGAGATGGGTACCAAGAAATGTATTTGGAGGTGTTTTCCTGTGGTGTCTCGTGGTAAAGTCCCCTATAGAAAAACAATGTCTAGATTCATAAACAAAAAGCTTACTTACAATGACATTCTGCTCTCTGTCATTTTGCGTTTTACTGGTACCATCTGTATACTCCCAAGCTTTCCTTTTCTATAATTATATCAAAAAGAGACTACAACTTTAAGGGCAAACCATATTTCACAAAAAGATGTAGACACGTGTCTAACCAATTCATAGAATATCAGTAATGCACATGAGAGTTAGAAAAATCGTTGATAAAAATGCGAGCAATGACTTTTTGATATTGCCTTTATTATATTTTTTTGTTTTTTAATATAATAATAATAATTCACATAAAAAACCTCAATTTCACAAGATTTCCAAAATAAATTAACAAAACTAAAAAAATATTCGTCTCTGGTTGGTCTGTTTTTGTGTAAGTTGGAAGTCTATAGTTTCTCTAACACCCTGCTAATTAACCAGGCTGATTGGATGAAGCCCTTGGTAAGCCCGACTCTCCAACCAAACTAGAAACCAAGGCTTATAGGTCAACTTTACTAATTGGCCTGATTTGGTAAACCTTTCTTCAACAAAGACTCAAGAAGTGTGTGGAAGGATGTGTTTGGTGATACACCTAACACATATTTTGTCCGACACCTTAGCTCAATCGGTAAAATGTATTTTATGCATACTGAACTAAAGGGCCTGGGTTAGATTACTATCAATATTCAAATCAAGGGTTCTCCTTTCACAGTAATTAAATTAATGACTGGGGGTTATTATGTTGTTTCTAGATTTACGTTAATTTATAAGTCGTGTGCCGATATAATCAGTCGGTTCAGCAAATACCTCAAATAATAATAATAATAATAATAATAATTTTCCTTTAGTTAGTAATATATAAATTTAACAAAATCGTTATCAATGACCTAATCAAACGAGGTGGATAATTATGAGTGAATGGCGACGGCCAGATAATGGGAATGCTTTCTGTTGCTCCTGGACACGTCTAAGCAACCAGACGTTGCGTTTTATAACCAGTTTGTATCAGGGCATCAGGGCGGGAAGACACGTTACTAGCGATAGCAGTGTCTAGTTACCCGAAGAAGAAATGTAAATTTAGAACACACTGTGGCCAATCTATCATTCGACTAAATAAGTTGATATAGCCCAAACTTCCACTAAAACAATTTCAACTTTTATCAAGAACCTAAATTTCATATCCCTGTTAACGTGATCACGATGTTTCATGTTCCACTATGGTGAGATCTCATTCCTTTCATTTATGAATAACTCGGTAACGAACATTTGTTAAGAAATTTACCGATGTTGAGTACCGAATGTCCAACTTCAGATTGGCGGGAAGCATCCGCAATCTTCACGCAACAGAAAGCGGCAACGAACGCTAGTGTGCCCACCTCCATAAGAAATAAAGGCGAGCAAATTTTGTCGCTGCGACCTGAAAACGCTCACAAAAGCGTATACAAATTTGTCGCTGGTCTCCAAGTACATCCGCCTTCATAAGAATCTATGAAAAACATCATCGCGATCAGATATCAAGTGTTGCTGTAGCCTTAGGAAGAGAGAGGAGATGAAATCACTTTACTTAATGAGTATACTTACTAAGTGGGAGCTGATCAATGACCATCTTACTGTTAATAGTATATTTTATCTGAGATTTCGAATCCTAGACTCTTTATTATATCAGTTCTATTGTTCTTTCTCAGGTAGTCCTAAATCAAATCATTTCACACTATTTCAAGACTTTCTAACAAAGTTGTTAAGAATTAAAGTTTAAATTATGTTTTCATTTATATCACCCATATGTAGGCCTATATAATTTATTTAGATATATTTCATCCAGGAGGGTTATCTTAGCCGTTAGAAAGTCCCACTAGTATGCTAAGCTCTTAACCATGATATCAGGACTGGGTTTGAATCCCGACAATGCACAAAGAGTGTTTACATATTATAATTTTGAATGTTTACATTTTCCACTCTCTGTCCAAGAATATTATGGTGAAACTTCTTTTAAATTGATTTCTTCTAACCTTAATTTAAAATTAAAACACAATTATTTTAAGCTTAAGTAATAAATCTGAAAGGTGAAAAATGACACCTGGACACGGGAATCGAACGCGGGACGTTTGGCTTAATACACCAATGCTCTAACCGCTAAGCTATCCAGTAATCGTCCCGTGCCCATTATTCTTAAGTAATAATTATAATACATGTATTTATAATTTATTTTACTTTTTGATGAATAAATGAGAATATAAGCTATAAGCTGGTATCCTTATATAAAAATGCTAAATGTATTATTTTCATGAAATTCACTTCAATACATAATAAATGAGTTAGCATTTCCGAAATAAGTAGCCTATTGTTTTCTGGTATACAGTGACAAATATAAGACCTTAATACAACACCACTTCAAACTTACAATTTGTTTTCACCTACTATATATATATATATATATGTACACTTTTTGTTTAACTAATGACCTATTCTCAAAGGAATGTTACCTTTTAAACTACACTACAGTTTTTTTTTAGAAACACCTAAATAAAGATCTGGCCACAAACGTTTTGGTACACGCAATCCCATAAAAACACTTTGCATACATTTCAAGAAAAGTTATTGGACGGGCTTAGCTTTGCATGTATCATTTAACGCTGCAAAAACGCAAAGAGAGTAAAAATAAGTTTATTGATGAGCTTAGTAAATTCGTAGGTACTTGCGTGACCTACCACATGTGGCGTTTAACATTTCTTGGGTTACCTAGCTTGATATACTTTTGTTTCCAGAGTGAAGTTGAGTATTTATAGAGCTATACTGTTGTACAGAGTGACGTATAAGTAACAATACCATTTTATTGATGTTTCTGCAGTGAAGTAGGGAATTTACTGAGATATATTATAGAGCTATACTGTTGTACAGTGTGACGTATAAGTAACAATACCATTTTATTGTTGTTTCTGCAGTGAAGTAGGGAATTTACTGAGATATATTATAGTTTTGTGTAAAGGTAACAATAATAGTTTGTTGTTTCAATAGCGAAGTATATATATTATTATTATTTAGCACCACTTCTTACTACCCGTTCGGGTTATACGCTTAAGTACTAATTACGCTAATGGATTAGGAGCTGGGAAGGTTGAATTTAGAGGAAGTGAACCTGCATTCACGTGGAGGGAGTGGAAAACCATTTAGGAAAAACTACCCCAGTTTATCCGACCGAGATTCAAACATCGATCTCCCCGTCCTCGGCAGTCGAGCTCAACACGACTAGCGCGTTAGCTAACTACGCCACCGAGGCGGGTCATAGCGAAGTATAGAACGTACTAAAAATACGTACTAAAAATACGTACTAAAAATACGGTGTAGCACTTAAGTAAAAGTACCGATTTATTGATGTGACCACGGTGAAGTAGATAATTTAACAAATAAATATGGTGTGGCAGGTAATAATACTCATTGGTTGTTGTTTCTACAACGAAATAAAGAATGTACTAAAAATATAGTGAAGTGCTTGAGTAACAATAATGATTTGTTGTAGCTTATAAAGTGAAGTATTCTTGTTTCTAAAGCGAATTAGAGAATTTCCTGAGCTATATAGTGTGGCTCAAAATTAATAATAGCATTTTGTTTTTGCTTCCACAGTAATTTATATAATTTGTCAAGAAATATACATTATAGTGCATAAGTAACAATATTTAACAGCACCTTTTTTCCCCTAGGCTCTTGATCATTGCCAACGCACAAAACATACATTATATAGATATATTCACCAGTTAAACTAAACAATCAGAAAACATACCAATATATTATTAATTGACTACCAAGAGACATCTTGACGTTCTCCCATCCATACAGTGTTGATGTGGTAGCTTACACTCCCGACTCTTAACTCGATATAACTTAGTTCAAACGTGACCGGATATAATTAAAACAACCTTTAAAACTAATGTTTTCTCCATAAACAAAAAACAACAAATTACAGTGTATAGCTCTTAAAACAATTTCACTTCTTGATTAATCTTATTACCACTATGTTTCTTAGTCATTTGAGATAACTTAGAACTTTAAAAAACAAAACAACCAGTTCCCGGTTGTTAATACTTCATTGTGAAAGAGAAAAAAAAATCAATTTCACCAATAATTATAGTTCAAAGACTCGAAATTTGGACTCAACTTATATTAGTAAACATACATTATAGCTGACTGAATTAAGTCGTCGAAGTCGCGTGACCTTTTAGTTAGGTATAACCTGTGTCCCGTGTATGAACCAAAAATATATCAGCGGTGAACTTGGGACTTCATTCTTCTATAGTGATTACATTACGTACGGGGTAATGTGTGCTGTGTCTGTTCTAAGTTTAAGTTTTATTGTAAGTCGTGGACTGATATAACCAGTCGGTTCAGGAAGAGAACATTAAATTCCTCAATATAAAAAGAAGATAAGGTATAATCTAAGGATATGCCAAACAGGCAATAAGACGTGGAACTCTAAAAAATAATGCAATGGATTCCCAAACTCGGTTGTTGAAATGGCACGTCACTCGGGACTATTGTTTACAGCGCATAGATAACAGAACAAGAGGTATTTGAATGCCAATAAATCTGCGGCTAGGAGGGTTCTCTCTCAACCTCGTTCGCTCTATTTGACTGTTGAATGACGTCATCTTCAAGAATGTACAACTAATAAACCCTTGGAGGATGTCCCACAGGTATAGCAGTGGTTCCAAACTGTGGCGTGCCACGCACCAGTGTAATTCAGCTGGGAGTTTGGTTTGAGGAGCCCCCCTTCTCATCCCCTTCACCCACGTCCTTTTCAAAGATGACGTGTTCGTAGTACACCACTAAATGAAGTAAGGGAGAAGGGTGTGAAGAAGAGGAAGTACTTGGAATGAAGGATAGGGAGGTGGAAGTCTCAGTGAATGTCTGTGCCTAAGATTAATATTAATAACCTCTTTTCTCTTAGGATTTTTATTTTTTATTTATGTAAATTATGGTTGCAGCTTGCGATTGTCAGGTGATTTAGAGATTTATAGTTCACAAAAAAAAAGAAGTAAAACGTGGAATAATAAATAAAATAATATTATAGTTAAGATGGAGACGCAAAGATCTTAAAAGGCCACCCACATAATTTACCAATTTTTTTTTTTCAAATATTCTTTTATTGATACACTTGTACACAGTTGGGCCAGTTTTATAGTTAAAATTTGGTGCACCTCAAGTGCGGCTCGAAATAAAATACAAGAAGACACCTAACTATAGGCTCAAATAGAATGAGACAGTTTGGCATATACATTTTTAAGTCTTATATTAATTTTATTTGATTAGATACTTAGATAACCTTTTTTAATTAAATAATTATATGAGCCGATGGACACGCGGTCTAAGACAAATTCGCAGGTTGGTTAGAATTCCAAGTGGTTGCATTTGAGTGATTTTCCACATATGATTGATTAAGGTGGTTTTACCATCCTCTATCCGTGCCTATGTGGGTGAAATTCCTGTAAAATGACCTCATCTCTACTTATTAGTTAAAGCTATTGATAACAATTGATTTAAGTACACTAATCAATAAATTGTACGGTGCACCGCGCATACCTTCTCGTTCCTCAACCTTACAATGGGGATATTTACTTAAAACTCGTAGGATATAATGATAAAAAAACGAAAAAAAGCATCATTCTTAACCAAAGAGCATAATTTAGCTATTATAATACTGTTTCAGAAACATATTGAAAAAATAAATGGTACGGTGCACCGCAAAGACTTACTCTCGCTTTTATCTAGAGACATTTACTAAAAAATCGTAAGATTTGTAAAACAAAATAATAAATCTATATATTGTTGTAAAAACACTATACCAAAGATCATAAATAACATAATATACACTGTTACCTACTTACTGTATGGCATTAGGAACTAGAAACACTGTTACAGAAAAAAATTAGCAAAGAGAAATATCTTTGTCCACCAAAGAGAATGAGAGTAAATTTCATTTTAAAATAACTGAATGAAAAAGTATATATTTGATTATAGCTCAGAAACTACTGATTTTATAAAAAAATATATTTCAAATAAAATATGTTCATCTTTAATAGTACGTTACAATGATAGGTTATGTCGTATCTCAAATAGTTGTGGAGAAATGATGAAAGTTGTAAAATTTCCCCTAGATAAAGTACCCCAAAAATCACTTTCATGAGAAAATGAAAGTTTCCATCCTATTTAAAATGATAAACAGTTTATAGATATAACATTTAATCGAAATCGTTAGAGCAAACTTTGAGAAAATAGATTTTTTTCTCTTTTTGCCCTTCAGTAAATTACCCTTAATTTTTAGGGTTAGGCATCTAATATCAAAAATACCTCCGAATGAGTTTATGAAAACTCCAGGTACCAAGTTTTAGCCCAATTGGTAAAAAATAGTTTTGTGTCTAGCTCGAGGTACATATATATATAGATGGAGGGATACACAGACAGAGACGTACAAACAAACTTATAAATAGACAAAGGGCATTGCGCAAACAACTTTTTTGATTTCAGGGGGTCAAAATTTTGAGTTGGATTTTTTTTGACGATCTCAATCTTTTCCCTTCGAGGTGTCGAGAGAAAGTAAAAAAAGAACATCCCAGTCCACCAAAAAACATAACAATCAACTCCATTTTCCGGACCTAAATTTAAAAATTATATTTGCTTATAGCTTGGAAACAGCTAGTTTTATAAAACATTTGGATAAACTTTTTTTTTCTTTAGGTTTAATAGGCCTATATATTTTCACCAATAAGATATTTCGTAGCTCAAAGAGTTGTGGAAATGTGATCAAAATTTGAGGTATTCGTTTATGTAAAGTATCCTCTAAGTCATTTTCCCGGAAAAATTAGATGCACTTTTTATTTTATTTTAACAGTGTCTGGTTACATGTTTTAATCAAAATTGGTGAAGATTATTTTGAGAAAATCGATCATTTTTATTTCCGCCCTTAGGGTCAGATAAATAATTCCCCCCCTCGCCCCCTTCAAAAAACCCTCATTGAAGCCTTATGAAAAACCCTATACAATAAGTTTCAACCATATCAGTGAAATTAGTTCGGCTCTGGGCTGAGGTACAGACACACAGGCAGACAGATGGTATACCGAAAACCACCTTTTCGGGTTCAGTAGGTCATGAAACGTCGATATTCGTCAAAATATCAAATGGGCATTTAAAAAAATCACATTACATCCTCTCTCCGCGGGGTCGTGAAAAAGTTAAAAGCTAGAGAGTAGAAATAATGATCGACGCAAACACTCTTTGATAGCATCCTATTCAACAGACCAAAAAATGTATGAAGTGAAGTTTTTCAAATCTAACCTATAGCTATGGATGAAAACAAATTTATAACTTTATCCAACATCCAAGTTTATGTCTATGGATTTATATACAATATTATAAAGTAATCGGCCTACTTGACCAGGTAGTAGCACTATCATCACAAAATAGGAAGCAACATTATTTTGAATTGAGTGTAAATTAAGGTTTCATGTTGTGATGTACACTTAGTTTACAATGACAACAGTCATACATTTACTAATTATACCATGGCCCTATGTTATAAGCTACGATATAGTGTAATCCATAAATTTAAGGCTTGTATATTTCAGTGTAACCAGTGTGTACATCAAGTCAGGAAGCTTGTCTGGTTCAATTTATTCATACTTTTACCTTGTGGTATTAAAGTTTATAGAATAGTTATGAGATTCATATTTCACGAATACCGCAGCAATACAAGAATAAAATATTAATTCAATGGCGGCCAATAAAAATCAATATGATTTTTCAAAATTAAATAATGACTTTATGACGAAGAAACATTCAATGTTAGGTTGGAAATTTCGAAACCCAATGGTTCGAGTGCGTTATAAAGAGGTCTACTTAACTCCTTTCTCAATTGATTAATTAGATGAGGTTTTAATATAATTTAATTTAGTTCAGCACTAAACACACACAAACATTTTTCTTAGTGTCTTACTACCCGTTTGGGTTAAACGCAAATAAAATAGTTAGGCTAATATGTTAGGGATGAGAATGGTTGAGCTAAGAGGAAGTGTACTCGCATTTGCGTGGGGAGAGCGAGGCAAACTATTTATCAAATATCCCCTTAGTGGACCCTACCTGGATGCGAACCCTGATATTACTGTCATATGCAGTCCAGTCTATTACGGAGTGACACTTTGGATCCAGGGTGGGGAACCCGGTCGCCAATCGCCAAACGTGGCGAATTAGAGTTTGCCAGCTCTCACGGTAAAATAATCTTTCTTCCTGATAGCGTGCACTGGTCGTAACTTGATATTTCCTGCATATCATTGGGAAATAATTAGAACTGTGGTCTACTTGAAGTGAAGCAGCAACTCTACGTAAACTGGACAGAAAAAAACTGTGTGATAGATTTCAACGAATTCACATTGGCATTTAAATTCCTGCACAATCCAACAAACATTGATATTACAAATTTAAGCAAAGAAATGTACACCCTCGAAGATGACTTGATCTCTCTTCACAGGCTGGGACAATTGAAATTGACCATAGTTATTCAGTCACAAATTTGTGGAAATATATTTTGACTAGCAACGATCTCCCATATTTTAAATAGGGCATTTCTAAATTACCGTCCATGGTTGGTTCAACATTGGGTGGGTGAATCAGCGTTCTTAACGATGAAATTCATCAAGTCAAATCACAGATCTTGAATTGTCGATGTCAATTTGAAGGTGGAGCTAAGATGTGCATCGAGTTCAGATATTCAGCCAATATTTCTGCATCTTAACAGACAAAAGGATGTTCACATTTTGTATTAAATGGTTCTACATTTTTTATTTGAAATTTTTTCATCATTTGGGCCATAAGCAATTCTGAGTATTCAAAACGTATACATTTTGAAACTTGTTCAAGCAATGTTTGTTGTTTTAAATGTTTTATTGAGATATCTAATTTTTATTTTGGCATATGGTGTGGCAAATTACATTTTTCATTGGCCACACATTGAGAAATATGTTTCCTAGCTTTGCAGTTTAAACCATGCGGCCACCGAAGTGAGTCAAACAAACTTTTGTGAAGCATTTGTGATATATTTTTATCATTTATCAGAATATTTTGATAGAACCAAATTATAAAAATAATAATTTTTAATTGTTGTATAGTCAATGATTGGTTTAATACCTATACCATTAATAGTTGAAATATTTTAGTCGGACAACTTTAATTTATTGCAGCATTTATTAAATAGCTTGTCATTAATACTAATCTATTTATAATATATTAGGCCTTTCGCCCAAGGAGCTACTCAAATGTGATTAGACTGGTTAGTGATTGAAGTCACAAAATTGTCTGTAAATGGTTGTTACTTATGTTTCTATCAAGGTGCTACACAAGCGTGGTGGAATTTCAATAAGTTTGGAACAATTGACTAGCTGAAAGTACCTTCTTTGGACTTTTAGAATATCCAACATTTATTAGTAGAGTACCTAGTGACTTGAGAACCGAGGAGGATTTGGTTCTCTTTTATTATTAAAGACATAAGAAAAGTGACTAAAGAAGATTTTGGATTTATCCATACAATGAAAATAAAATAAACTGCAGACGATCATCATTAATAATAATAATTACAGACTATTCATGATGACTGAGCTTTTGACCTAGGTAACCTGGCAAACAAGCATGAATATCCATGGACTCTTCGACTCATGGACTCTTCGTAAACCTGCTAGAAAACAGTAGTCTTGTAAACAGACCGTTATTGAAATACATTTGCGGGGAAGCTCAAGCTACTGGTTGGTAATTTAGGTTTTATTTGCGTCACTTTTGAATCTTATTTGAGAAGTTATATGTGCGAAATGCTAGGTATGAAAATCATTAAATTTGGTTAAGTTTATTTTTTTACAGTACTCATACAGAGTTTGGAATTGATTAGTTCATATTTTTTTATGAATTTTAATCATAGAATTAATCAAATTATCTTTTAAATATTAGATTTTTTCCAATTAAATAAAGTAGGATTGACACACTATAAAAGTTTTGAGATACTATTATTCTTACAGGGTTTCAAGAACATAAAATATGAAATTTCCTCGTATTTTATATGCAAATTAAAAAACTATAATTACAAATTTTCTCTTCTTTCAAAGTTAAAAAAAAGGACACAAAAATTACTAAGGAGGATATGCCAGTGTTCTTCACAAAATCACACGAATATGAGTTAATGCTCATAGTTCACAACAATTTTTGTATGTTATTCAACCTCATATTTAAAAACAAATTGAAAAAAACCCAACTAAATTATAATTTCAGGGACTTATGAAAATGTTCCTACTTCTCAGTTCTCCCTGTGGAATAATTTTTTTTGACCTTCCCACGCTTCCTCTGTTTTACAGGAGCTTATCAATCCAGATGTAATACTTGTGACTTAGATTATAAATACTGTTACTTTGACATAACCAAATTAGATAAATAATATTATTATTTTTACTAATCTCTTAGCTATTTAGGCTATGGAAGACGTTTAAATAATTAAATCTTATAAATTAAATGTATTGCAGTAGGCCTAATTGAGCCCAATTATCTTGTGATTAGTAAGATCATTTTATATGTACAGATTAAAAATGTATCACTCATGTTAATAGTGTTTTTCACTATCTTTGAGCTATTTAGGATATAGAATATATTTAAAACATTCAAATTAACTAGCTTTGATAAAGAGTTTAACTCACTTCGGCGACAGCATAGTATATTAATCTCAAAGTAGAATAGACTGCCGATGATGGGGAGATCGAGGTTCGAATCTCGGTCAAGTGTACTTATGGCGGGTTTTCCAAAGTGGCCACTTCTTTTAAATATATCCTTCATAATCTCTCAAACCATTAGCGTAAATAGTATGCCCACATAAAAGCGTAGAACCCGAACAGGTTGTAAGACACGGTGATAAAAAAAGAAAACCCTAGTTGATTGTGATGAAACATTTTTGTTTTCCTGTAGTAAAAACATATATATATATAAATAAATAAATATATATATATATATATATTTATTTGTGTTTCTATATTCAAACTAAATACTACCACTGATTTACCAAACTCTATCAATATGTCTTTTTGACTAATACTATAAACATATTGTCTAGTTTTAAACTAATGCTACAAAATGCTCCTTTGCTTACTGATTGCTAGAGTCCCATAAAAATGGCTTTATTTTTAGTAAAATTTTGTTTTTTAAATCTCGCTTGTTGGTATTATTTCGTGTTTATTCAAAATTACATTTTATCTGAATTGGTTTTTGAAGTATTATTTACATATTAAGACAATGTATAGAAAATTAAATTTTATTATTGAAACGTTAAATATTTGCTTTAAAATTCTTTTTCAAGTTATGCATATTTCACAATTTTGTAGCGTAAAGTTAGCTTAAACTACAACAAAATACTAATCCAATAGTAGCGTGGTCAAAATTTCTGCTTAATTTCTTCTTAATTTCGTGTTTATTTAATTTTTTTTTTAAACTGGTGTTATTTCGTTTAATAGGATGATATCGTGTAACTAGACGATTTAGTTTTATTTCGCTTTTCAAAAACATTGTAAATTATATCTAAAAACTATCAAATGAAAAAGTACTTATTATTATTATTATTAGCACTGCTTCTTACTACCCGTTCGGGCTATACGCACTTACGCTAATGTGTAATGATAGGGTGATTGCGAGATGAAATGGAGGACCTACAGTTTAACGTGGAATCCGTCAGTTTAACGTGGAATCCGAACCACGGTGGAGACCTGGCATTCCTCACATTCACAAGATGTCTTGTCAGAGGTGAAGAAAGGGTTTAGTAATCAGATAAAGCTTTGCCGGGACCGAGGATTGAACCCCGGCTGCCAGCACAGAAGTCTGACACCTTACCACTAGACCGCCAGGTCACCGACAAGTACTTATTAAATCTTTGTATGGCACTTTTCGCTTTATCGCGTCTCACCATTTTAACGGGGCTCTACTGATTGCTAAGGTCATCTTACTATTATTATTATTATAATTATTATTAGCACCGCGTCTTACTAGTCGTTCGGGTTATACGCACGTTATCTTACTAAAGTTCAATTATGTTTCGCTTATTTATATAAAATAGAGGTTTTTTATATGATATTTTAAAAATAAAATGAATTTATTTTCAAAAACTATTAAATAATATTCCATGGCGTAAGCCCACAATCGAGACATACCAAACGAGATACTGCCATCTGTTGGTGAAGTTAGTGCCAACTTATGTGGATAGAGGGGTGCCATGTGCTCATCACTTTGAACCCTTTGACCGTTAATCTCAGTTTTCTAGACCGGAAACTTATTTATTCAAGTAGCTTCTCATTTATTCTCACGAGGCTGAGTTTGACCCAGTTTCAGACCCATTAATTCACAGAAAGATTCTGGAAGCACTGGGTATTGAACCCAGGACCTATGGTTTTGTACCATAAACTTTGTCACTAGACCACAGAGGCCGTATATTTGTTATTTTTTACAAGCTCTGGCAAACTAATGTAGCTTAAAATTAAATGATCTACTGCTCAAATGGAATCCTGAATTTTAAATACGTTGGTTAGCTATTAAGCTCCTGAATTATTTGTAATTTTTGTATAAATGACACGTTTTGTAGAATATTATGTTTTATTTACTAATATTTTAATGAAACCAACACTAGAAAATATAAATTTTTAGGAACCAGAACAAAATTAAGAACCAAACAGAACAGTGACTTTTATTTTTAAAGAACCGGAACCCTTAACATTTTGATTGAAGAACCAGAACATAAACCAGAACTGATAAGTATTTCGGTTAGACTCTCTGAGCTCTCAATACTGACTTAATAAGCAATTTTCTGACGGAGACATCTTCAAATATTAATCATATAAAATGAGATCTTAGCAAATTATTAAATTTAAATGGATTAATTTTCCCTTAAAAACTGGAAAAGAGAGGGAAATTCGTACAAGGTATAAATTGGAATTGATTTTAAACGAAATATTCAAAGATAATGAATGTCACGAAATTGACGCACAGATTAGATGCACTTCAGCTGCTACGACCTTATCAAGTCAAAGTTATAAAAAAGAAGATATATATATATATAAATGAACTAGATCACTGTCAGATCTTTGTTATAACGGGTTGTTTTGCTTTTTATAACTTTGTGTTTCTCTAAAAAAATAATAGGAGGGGATAATCTTTCAAATTAGTCGGCTGAAGCGTCACATACCCTCACTTTTTTTTAGAAGTTTAATTTTGTCCTGCGGTGATCTTTTAATTTCCTGCCCACTATATCAATCTGTTCCCTCTCCTTAGACATCAAACCAACGCCCTCACCCTGCTCTTCCTTACTGATTTTTTTACATTTTTTAATATACATCAGTAGCATGTGAGATGATATCTAACCCCTACACCAGCTGTCCTGATAGGGTCCTCCCCCTATATCCCCTAGTAAACTAAACCACCCTTCTGTTTTTAGAAGACACTGAAATGGTCGATACAGGACCGTAAGGTCGTGGTGGGTGTAGTGTTTCAATGGTAACCTGAGCCTTAGCTAGACTATTTGTTGAAAACTAGATTTGGTCAACTCTAGTGAATATGACCAGAATTGTATTGGTTTTTATTTCTAAGCACGCTAAAGGGCTATAAGAAGAATTCAGTACAATTTTCATTAGAAGAAAAACTAATACATATTCTTTAATGTATTCATACGCTAGGTCATGCTATCTTGTTGTTACTTTCAATAAATATTAACAACCGGCCTTATGATAAAGTGATCAGTACCCCTGGTTGTTTACTTGGATGTCCCGGGTTCGATTCTAGGCTGATACCAGGGGATTTTACTTGAAAGGGAAATCATTTCCATTATCACCAAGGTTTGGTTAATAAGGCTTAAACTAGGTTCAGATCGTCATTAGCTCCACCCCGTCATATTCACTATCATCATCTCATCATCTCATCGGGACATGGAAATAACCTCCACGAATAGGATATGCGATAAGTACGCTCGGGTGTCCCCTGGACAACAGTACATTAATACTAGCAAATTTTTCCGAAATCTGAGCTACAAATTAATGCAGCCCAGACATGCCATTATTATAAATAGTAATAATACCTATGAGACAACACTAATTATATATTAAACTGCTATCAATGTTGACCACAACAAATGTGTTAGTATTATAATATAAAATACACTTTCCATGGAAAGTGGACTGTATTTATCCTAGCTAGATAGTAAAATGAGAGATAATCTTAAGGAATCAAAGAAGCTACCCACGTCACTAAGTACGTGGATGAAGGCATCAGTACCGTCTTGTATGGTGTACCGGCAACGAAGAGGTTGAGATTTTAATCCTGGCAGTGTGTATTAATGGGGCTTTTCTCTCAAGTGATTTTCCAGCCACCTCCTTTGATATTTGGGTAAATATCCAATAGATCTCCCTAATACCTACCCCACTTGTCTTAAAATTCAAAAAACCCTAATGGGCCTGATGAATAAAATATGTACACCCATGACTCAATGGTTATAGTGGTTGACTAGTAGATACATTGGATTGACTCTATGTGATGAAGAAAAATACATTTATTATTTTTACAAGAGCTAGTCAAGATATTAAATAAATAGACTGTATATAGGTGCTAGGGATGGGTATTTAGTATAGTGCTACGGTTCTAAACTAAGGTAGTTTGAGAGATGTTTGTGATATGTTTAGAGAATTCATGTTAACTAACCCAATAAAAAAATCAACAGAATATTAACAAACTATGAAAACCTTTAGTGCAAATAATTATGAAGTAAGCACAATCGAAATAACATATAATTTGAGATAAACTAAGCAAACCCGATTTGTTTAGAAGTCAGTTTTAATCCAAAATGGCAACATAAATACATTTCTCAGTGAGGTTTTTCCATTCTCTCTACACAAGGACGCTGGGTCATTTCCTTTAAATTCACCCTTTATATAAGGTTCTCTTGGGTTTGATGGATGATATAATCCACTGATAGCTACTGACTGGCATCAGAGCTAAACAAATACACAATAATTGAGTAAGTAGAGATACGGCGTAGAGCCATTTTACTCTATTCTGGTCTGGCTCACCTGTAGTAGAGAATTCTGGGTTCGAATACTGATAAGGCGTAGTAAGGATTTATTTATTTTACTAAATGATTTATCACTCTACCAACATGAACATTTGGGTGCGTTTCCTCGATATTCTACCTTCCTTCCATACCTTAGTTTTGTAATACCATATAAATAGCTTGTACAGATAGCAAGACGTGGTGGATTAATTAATATATATATATATATATATATATATATATATATATATATATATATATATA
>CABFVX010002722.1:57603-83518 GCA_902151425.1 Timema shepardi | reverse complement strand
TATATATATATATATATATATGAGCTGGGACACACGACTACTTGAATCCCTCATACCTTAAATACCCCTAATCGAGAGATCCAAGATTTATAAAAACTCTAAAGGTATTTCAAATACAATTATCAAGACTTTGACTCAAAATAACGGTTATAAGCATCTAGTAAAAGTAATATGGGCTTGTGTAGTTTGAAGAACAACTCACAAATAAAGGAAAAAAATTAAGTTAAAATAATTTATTTATATACAAAGTGTTCCCTTTGCTGTTTATGACGTAGTAAGCAAAACAAACAAAATATCATTTGTCAGAGGCATCAAGCGTTAAAAATTACTTTTTAATATCACATTTTAGATATTTTCACTTTAACTAACAGTACATTTAAAAAAATTCAAGGATTCGTAATTGGATTCGAAAATTGAAAGAAAATTTAGTATTAGGAGTCAAAACATCTTATATATATGTATATAGCTGAGTATATATATATATATATATACATTATAATAAACAGTGATGAAATAAATGGAAACTATACATAAAGCATAGCTAGGCTAGCAATAAACCTACACAAAACAATTTAGCCACTTCAGTGGCAAAATGGTCTAAGGTGCTACTCTAACACTATTACTGCCGATGACGGGGAGATCAAGGTTATAATCTCAGTCGATTGCACTGAGGGCGGTTTTTCAAAAGTTTTTTTCCACTTTTCCTCCACGCAAATACGGGTACACTTCCACCAAGTATAAACTTACTCATCCCTAAAACCATTAGCGTAACTAGTACATAAACCTATAACCCGAACGGGTTGTAAAACGCAGTGCTAAAAAAAATATATTTCTATAATTTGAGACAAATGTTTAAACTTATTTTAAAAATCAACAACCTTATATTGTAATAGTTGTTTACACTAACATTTGATTACCAAATCCTTGACATTTTAGCACTGTACCCTACACGGTTTTGATTGCTATTCATCCCGTCATGATCTACGCATCAATAAATACAGACTGTTCAATCACATGTGTGTCTGCAATAAAGAAACAGGAAATGGGTATGGGAGTAAGGGGGGACGATAGTGGTGTTGGGAGAGGAGTGCATTGCTGCCTGTTTGAGTAACTTCAGGCCCTTTATAAAGTGAATGTCAATATTTGGAGAGACAAAGCACACTGTTACGTCGAATAAAGGGTTATATCCACACCGACGAACAGATAAAGAATCCGCAAGCACATTAATGTAGCCTACTTCAATGGAGCATAGGGTATACTGCCTTCAATTGTTTGTTTTTGATTTTAGCATTTCAACATGACCAGAACATCTAATGAAAATTGCGAAATACTTTTATTAAGGCTTTACAAAACTATAGAGGACTTCTTTATTTACTTTAGTTTTATTTGATTTTACTGGATAAAATTGAATAGTGTTTAGTACACACATTTGAATTTAATTGATTTTTTTTCAAATACACTTATTAGGCAAAAGGGTAAAATCCGAAGTTAAATCGCACCAGTAGTTAACCTAGAAACACATGGTTATTATAAATTACTTAGGCTAAGCGAGGGGAATTGTAATATTAAGTAAAATGACGAACCCATTAATCAAAATATCTGCTAAATAATTTTTAGTCATTGGCACGTAGTTAAAAAATTAAGTTTTAATTGGCATTCATGACACCCCGAAATAAGGGAAAATCATTTTTTAATGGTTGGGCCTCCCGCATTGGTAGCAACGTGGACTAAAGTTCAGAATAATCTAGTCTGATTTGTATGTGACAGGGAAAACCTTGTTTGAATCCCTGTTGGGTCTATTTTTCCTAATCTGGTTTTCTAATCTACTTCCGCACAAATGGGGATTCCTTTTTCCCTAAATTCTATCTTTCTCATTATTATTTCATTGGTGTAAATATTCGGATATCCCGGTGGTTGAGGATGGACAAATGCATGCCAACACACACGCATTGAAAGCTCTGTGGAAGTTTTACTTCAGCCGAGGTGGTAGAGTCTGTATAAATCAAAAGGATATTTTTAACTTGAGGGGTATACATTTACTTTTTTAGGATTATTTTACGACCGAAGCATGTCGGAAGCTTTCCCATCCAATAGCCGGGAATTATATAGATAAAGAATGGGTTGGAGGCGAGTGTATTACAACCACAGCATTGAAATTCGATATGAATCGATTTTAAAACTCTCTACGCCATCCTATTATTTCATGCGACCCTCCTTTCAAGCCTCTACCACCTTCTCCCTAAACATGTGCGATGCTTGAAACACTGTTGACGTGTGTTTAAAATTGGGAAGTGATCAAGATGGATTGGAGCTGTGTTCTCACTCTCTCTCTCTCTCTCTCTCTCTGACTCCCTTTCTCTCTTTACTTAGTATTGAACTTTACGTTTGTTATCATCTCATGAATTATTTATGATGTTCGCGTTCCTTATATGCCGCTGTTCCGTCGCCCCTCCAAACTATCTCCAGCCCCCATTCTATTCATCCCTTAAAAAAAACTCCCCGTAATATTTTAGTCACATACTTTTGACAGATTCAAAACAAAATATTAACAATGATAACTGTTTGTTACAATACACTTTATCCCAGTTGGTAGCACGTATATCTACTGAGCTAAGGGTACAATGTTCAATCCCCAGAATAGTCGAACAATTTTTGTGTTGAAATCGGGTTTTACCCATTCACAGTGATGAATTAACGGCAGGAAGACTGGGTGTTTTGTAAGTTCTAGAATTAAGTTAGTTTGTTATTTACGTCAGTTGTAAAACATATTTCATAATTAAATGAATTTAAAACTAAAATTGAGTGTAGAGACATTCGTCAGCATGGTTTGACTAGCCATCAAGATCGACGACAAGTATGGTGGTTGAAGGCTCAATTCCATGCTATAAATAAAACATAATTTAATAATCTAGTGTGAGTTTGTGGTTTATATCGCAGTAGGTGTTTGTCAGTTTGTAAGCCGATTACTAAATTAATCTGTGTTTGGAAAAAAATCACCCTAAATTTTACGAAAAAAACAACAAAATTCTAGCTCTTAGAATTTTAGTTTTTAGTTTAAACACATGTGACGTTATAGGTTAGTCATAATAATTGTGTCTTAATAAAGAGTTCTTAAAGCTACACGATCTATAGTTGTTAATTTTTAAAGATGGTAGAAATTTTAATTCATGCAAAGTTAAAATAATAACCTTAAAATATTGTCCATAATCTGCATTTGTTTGTTTTATTTTTCAATGCACAACATCTTATTATTATTATTATTTTTATTATTATTAGCACCGCGTCTTACTACCCATTCGGGTTATACGCACTTAGGCTAATGTGTAATGGTAGGGTGATTGTGAGATGAAATGGAGGACCTACAGTTGAACGTGGAATCCAAACCACGGTGGAGACCTGGCATTCCCCACATTCACAAGATATCTTGTCAGAGGTGAAGGAAGGGTTTGGTAATCAGATAAATCTTTGCCGGGACCGAGGATTGAACCCCGGCCGCTAGCATAGAAGTCTGACACCTTACCCCTTGACCACCAGGTCACCGACTACTACTTATAAAACAAAGGGTCAGTACGTATGTCTGTTTCCTAAGATCTGTGGAACCGCTTAACTGATTACAATGTAGTTTATTTTATATTAACTAGATTTTCACTGGGGTGGTTTTAGGAAATTGATCAAACGAATAAAACAAATCAAATCAATGTTTATCAAAAATTTTGCATTCAAACGTGTGATCAATGATGAATTCTCATTTTTAATGTAGAATTAATCTGCATAACTTAATCACCAGATCCAAAAAAGAAATTATAGAATACTTTTCAATAGTAAATCCAAAGAGAAATAGTATTTTAGTTTATTCGGTTGTTTTGAACCCAAAAACGTCTATAAATAAGTTTCTGTATCTATATGTTCACTTATAACTATAGAACTTCAAAAATAGATTTGAATGTGGTATTTTATTTAAATTATGTTTAATTTATCTAGAAAGCTTACAATCTATTTAATAAATATTCATGTATTCAAAGAACTATACAGTGACGTTAAAGACGAGGCAAAATCAAGGTTTGCCACAAGAAAATATACTGTTTTAACTTCAGGAAAAAATCAGACCCGACTATATATATTCGGTAATAAGTTCTGGGGATTCAAACAATGAATCACAACTGCATGCAAGTGTAACTAAACATGTTGTACACGGCCCATACGTACTTTTGAATCGATAATTTCCGTGGTTGCAGAAAATAAATATACAAAGCTCTTTCTAACAGCTACGTCGACGGGCATAATGGATATTCCAAATACCGTAGATGGCATCCCGAAGATGGATGCTGCTCGGCCTCTGCGGTTCTTGAGAAATGGATATAGACAATCGTTGTGTGGTTCCACGAAACCTCGTCCTGTTGAGTGTCTTCCATTCCATAATTAGTGTGGAGCTGTGCAGTTTTATCAAGTCCATTAAGTATTTAAGTAAATCAATAAGGACAGTGATCAAGTGCGTTTAATATTAACTTGACTAATTAAACCAAACAATTTCAGTTGGGACTTTTCAAGGTGTTCTACGTTTAGCTGTCAATATAGAAAATGGACTATATATATATAACATTTTTTTCATCAAGTAATGTTACTGACGTCCCTAACAACCAATGTGACACATCATTAACAAACTTCTCTAAATTGTTCTGTGAAGATACCTATTTGAAGACGCTTACTTACAATGAGGCTACTTAATAATTTGCATGGAAAATTAAGAAATTCCAGTGCCTAAAGCAAGGTGTTTCTGTCAAGGATTCCCAAGGAGAATTGAATGGTGATATCCTTGGCCAGGTATATATCATACACCCGAATAACACCATGGGTTATTATCTGAAAATGCGGCTCCATTTCGTCAAATATCGAACTTAATTTTAAAACATACGTATTGCGAATGACGTAGCCCACGAGTTGTACCAATTAGTTTGCAAAGCTTAGGGACTGTTAGAGGGTGGCTCTCACTGGAACAGTATAGTTTAGCAAGAAAGCCGCTTTGTGTCACTCTTCTTCCTCACTTAGATATTCTCTCTCCATTATATTAACATCTTTACCGCCTGCTTCGGTGGCCGCATGGTCTAAATCATCACTATCATGTTCAAATATACTGCTGATAACAGATAGTTTGGGGTTTGAATCCTGGTCGGGTTTACTGAGGGGATTTTTTCCCCAAAATGGTTTGTTTACCACTTTCCCTCCACACAAATTTGGAAAAACTTCCTCTAAATCCAACCTTTCTCCTCCCTAACTAACGTATACCCGAACAGATAGCAAGACGGGGTGCTAAAAAATAAATAAATGGGGTTTTCAAATGATAGACCCTCTCAAACTCTGGCTCGCCCACAGGGAAGGCATGTCGGAATAAATTGAACATCGGATCAAAACAGATTAATCTGTACACAATTAGGACTTAAATTAAGATATTTTAAATGCAGTTCAAGCCAATCCAATAAAATTGTAAGGTATCTCAGATAAGACAGTAAATGAGTTGGGTCTTCTTCTACCCGACAATTTGCACCGATTTATATACTCTAAAGACAAGTTGAGAGCGACAACAAACGGTAGGCAATTTCTATTACAAACTTTGAATATAAATAAGCCTCTATTAAACACAAATCAACTTACTGTATGTATAAAGGTGTTTTAGTTGTTGATATCATGTAGGAAAAGTGTTCTTTTAAGATGTACCTGAAGGCAAAGGAAATAATTTTACAATGAATTTGATTCTTGGCTAAGCTAAGATTTGAAGAATGTGTACTCTTTGCAGTGGCTTCATCAAGTACAACCATTACTTTGTTAGAAAGGAGCCAAACATCAAATTAAACATTTAAATGACCTTTCTATTTTTCTAAAGACAAAATTGCCGTGTGAAAAATATCGAAACAAGGTTTAACTTAAAAAATACTGCTAAACGTATCTCTTACATAATGGATTGAAAGTACAATGTCGTAAAATACCTCAATTTAAGATCTTAACTAAACTCTTAGAGATCTCAGAAGAAACAATGTGCTCATAGGAGGCGTCGCCGTATTGTTCTCAGGAAACTTACGACTAACTCTAGTGGTCATTCCAACGTCACAAGAGCTGATGAAGTCAACACCTGCCTAAAAGATCCTATATATGCCCAGAAGTTGTGAAACTTTCCTTGTAAATAACATGGACGTCCATCTGTAGGAAGATATACATTTCTAAAATTCAGCAATGGAAATTTCGCAGAGTGCGAAAGAAAGGTGCCCTTGAATAACTCCCAGATATACGTTGTAGTCAAGGATAACAAGGGATTAGTACTTTTACTCATCCTGATATAGGTCTTCTGCAAAACAATCCTCTTTAGTGGTTCCAGGAGCAAGTGATTCATTCTACAAAACTGAATCGGTTGATAAAATTAACGACTGTATTTTGGACCTGTTCCAAGAGCCATTAAGCACTTAGCTGTACATAAGAAATACCTTGTATTATGTTTTATTCCCTTATTCTATTCATTATACTCATTCATTATTTTCAATTCAAATTTGAGCAACCCACCATTTTTATGCTTAATTTGAACCCACCTAAGCTATGTAATGGGACTACGCTTAAAGGTAAACAGACTGCAAAATTTTATCATAGAGGTGATTGTCATGAAAGGTTGCACTACAGGAGAATAAGTCTTGACACCAAGAATACCCAGTCCAATATTTATATTCGTGCAATTTTCTATTAATGTTTGCCAGGCGATGACCATAAACACAGCAAGAGAACAAACGCTGAAGGTGGCAAGCTTAGATCTCCGCGGCAAGTCTTTTTCATCTGGACAAATGTGTTGTGCTCCCTTGATTGTTTTAGCAGTGACCCGTAAATGTGCTCCCCTGATTATAAAATCACTAGCGTCGTTTACAAATAGCCCTTTACTCAAATTAATTACTTCATTTACTTCAATTAATATAAAATTCTGTGTGTTTAATCTTATAACGGAAACAATTTCCGGTATAAAACATTGAATCTTTTGATTCTGTAGAAACATCTTTTATCAACTCCAACGTTTTTTCATGGTAATTTCTACTTAATACGTTGCGTGATTTCTTTTCTGTGCCAGCAATTAAAAACTCTAGTCTTAGAAACGTTAATGTTTTAATGAACATGAACTGACATTAACGCGAGCGAAGCTTTGGGCAAAAGCTAGTGTGTATGTATATTACTAGATTACACCTCTCATTTCAAATGACAAAAGGGAAAGCTTGCATATTAAAATAAAAATTGAATAAAAAATACATGCGTTAAGTAACATATGCTGGGAAAGAAAAATGAGGGGCAAGGGGATACTGTTTTTGATGGCGTTACAAGAGGGGTAGAGGGAGGAGCCAAAAATTTACTAAAAAGGCGTTACGTAATTAATGAACACTCCTTAACACAATTTATTTGTGCCGTAGAAAAAAAAGTCAGATGTATTAAAATTATTTTTAATTGATAACTTCAAAAAGGAGTTATTTTAGTAAAAACCAAGTTAGTTATGCTCGTTAAAAATACTGAAAACATCAATAAAATGTATGGGCTTTGGAACAATTTGTTGACTCTTCCAATAGTAGCATCGATTACTTTTCATTTGACCGCTATGCTACAACCATGAAAGTTCCATCCACGTATTTCAATGAGTTCCAGCAAGAGATGGAGAAAGAGAGGGTTAAATAAAGAGAGTAGAGAGTCAGAGAGCACGGAATTCAATGCGTGGACACGCACTTTCCTCTCGGAGTGGGATGGAGGAGACCTTTCTTTCCCTCTGGTCAGCCTACGGGCCTAGCCATTGTCCGCCCCGCTACAAGCTTCGGGTCTCAATTAAACTCTTTCTACGGCCTTTCCTGGCACAATTTTTCTGGACAGCTTTTCCCCTCCAATTATATTCTATTTCTATCACCTCTTCCCCATTTCCCCCACCCCCCATTTCTGCCTTCTCTACCATCGTTTACATCCCTTATATGCCTTCCGTTTAAAGAGGATGGTTTTGGTGTTGACATCTTTGTCATTAAAGTTGGCATTGAAGTTTTATTTTTCCTCTTTTATCGATATTTAAATACTGATAGTAAATAAATCAGAGTACTTTAATGCATTGGTTTATGGTAGAAATGGGCTAAATCTTATTTATCTCAAATTCTAATCTAAAATTTTATTTCGAATCTATAGTCCAAATTGAATAACAAGTCCTTAAAAATATACAATTTTAGTGAAAGTGAAGATATTTCAAATTAAATTTATTTGGTTTGTCATGTCTATCAACATCATAAACAACAAAGACAACACATTTTAAGTAAATTAATTATATTTACACAGCTTTGTCTTTGTTATTCTTTCAACTATACAAGTCTATATAATTCATTTTACCAATTGATCAACATTGTTATTTCAAGATGAAGTCCACATAATAAAATTCGAGATTTTTTTTTGAGATTTTTACAAATTTAGAATCTCTCAAATAAAATAGTATTCGAGAGAGTAGGGATTATAGAGTCTTAACTCTATTTTATTATTATTATTATTATTTGTTCTGTATCACAACAGGTCCATTTCTTTTGTCAGTGAACTTAGACCACAAATGCACCCTGTCCTCTGCCTCTTCCTTCAGCCCCCAGATTTTGCTTCTTTCCTTCGAATTATCTGATATTTAAATATACCTTAATATTACAAAAAACATTGTTTTAAAATCATTTTAAAAAGTTCCAAAACCACAATTTATTTCAAAAAGATCAATAATGATTCGTAAAGTGAACTAGCAGATGCCTATTTCCCTTTATTTTCGGTTAAAAAGAGAGCGCTAATTAGAAACACTAAAGAAGAATATGAAAATATTAATAAATATAAATTCTTAAATAAAGCTATTGATAATAAAAATGTGCACAAAT
The DNA here is from genome assembly GCA_902151425.1 of Timema shepardi. Lineage (NCBI taxonomy): Eukaryota > Metazoa > Arthropoda > Insecta > Phasmatodea > Timematidae > Timema > Timema shepardi. The sequence continues at coordinate 74,621 of CABFVX010002722.1, read as the reverse complement.
CCAACTTACCTATTTAAGCACAAATTATTATGATAAACTAACTTAATTTTAACTATAATGAGGATTGTTTTAATTTTAAGTGGTGTCAACTCTAAAAATTCAATTTGAAAATGATGGAAATATTTCAATAAGCTAGCTTGAGCTCACCGAGTTGAGAATCTAACTTAAAATCATCCATGTAACATCTTTTTTGTAGCTCAACATCATTAATTTCAATGAATTCAAATGTATTGTATTCACTTTCAAAAAGGCTTACTGAAACTAAATTTCTATATTTACATTTTAAAGTAAGAGCTAGGGAAATGCACAGGTGTGAACCTTTACAGTTTCTAAGAATGTTTATAAACCAAATTGAATTTCTATATATTTTTTCTATTTGTTTCAAATAAATCTGACAAAATTATGATTAAAACATATATAAATCAAATAAACAATTATTTAGTAGCCTTTGAAGTTGTGGATATATACGGTATTATGTTAACAAGTAGAACCAACTTGAAGTATATTTCATGATTAATTACTCAAATTTGAATGGATTCTTTGACCTTTTCTCTTGATACCAAAAATATCAAAACAATCATTCACGTTAAAACATTTCCTTTTGAAACTACTCCCTCCCATCCTCCATGAGAGATTGATTATTACGTCTCATAGTCGAAATGTGACGCGCTGTTGACTTTCAGCGTGCGTATGCGGTACGACCAAAGGGATGTATTAATCCATCATATATATTTTATTGTAGTGTCTTTTAGACGCGCTCCATTCTTCCTGGTGGGATATAAATCAAACTGAAGACAAAGTATAGTGCTAGGAAACACAAGGACATAAATGGGGTAGGAGGGATTTAATACCTCACCCTCCTTTCCCCATCCACCGAAAATATGGACATATATACGTATTTAAGTGCTACAATACCTGACAACCTCGAAGAAAAACCAGTTTCGCAGTCAACTTTTTGTACGTTTTTTTTGTGCCAATGTTCGTCGCTCCATCTTTGCTTGTCCTGATTTATCCTTCGTCTGATCTTTATAGCTGTGTGATGTACATCCCATTGATCATAAAGCCACCCCTTGGGAGTAATGCCTGATGAAGTGATGGGTAAGGAGGTATGAAAAGGGGTTGAGTGTGTGTGTGTGTGTGTGTGTGTGTGGGAGGGATGGGGGGTTTGAAACTCTAAGCTTGCAATCGTGTAATAAAGTGAGACGGGGAAAGATGAATTGCAAGGATACGCTAAGGGTTAAGGTTCCCCTCCATCTCTACCCCCCCTTACCCCATTGAATGAGGAGAAAAAAACTTAAGGGCGTTAGGAGGGATTCACATTTTATTGATAGTGAATTGAGGCTTGGAATGGCTCTTCTAATAACTGATGTGTTTTGCAATAAATAAAAATATATCGCTATAAATAAAGATAAATGGATATTCCGTGGATCATTACGATCTCCCCCTACCTCTTTTTATTTTTATGAAGTCTATATAATGCTTACGTGAAGGCCTTATTGCCTATCTTGCGAGGAGAATGAGAGTGGTTAAATGACCACATTACATTAAAAACAAAAACTAAAACCAACTCAAATTTAATTCGACAAAAATTTAAAAATAAGTTAGCTTCGCATGAAAAGAATATTGGGTAAGTGATACAATTTTTTTTAAGTGACTGGAATATATTCAAGAATTTTTTTTCATCCTCGTTTACATTCTTGTAGAAAAAATAACATTCTCATAATTCTGTTATTGTTCTTTACTGAATATTTCACTTTGAAAATATTACTTAAATTAGAAGATAGGCTATTGTTGTGCTCAAATAACAATAAACTTTCACAAAAGTTATTCTTTCTTCTTTCTACCACGTCTTGAGGATACATTCGGGATACATATACACTGATTACGCTAGCGGAATAGGAACAAGGACTGTATCATTTTATAGGATATATACCTGGATTTGCGTGTAAGGAGCGTGGGAAATTATTTATAAAACAATCTTCAGTACATCTGAGAAGGATTCAAATCCTGATTCTTCAGTCACCAGCACAGGATTGACGTGTTAGACCATGCGACACCACCAATTGGGGTACAATTTTGTTTATAAAATGCCAATTAGAGACGATTTTAAAAGATTGAAGCTCTAATAAACAAACCCGTTCTACAATACTCTTTAATTATATTCTCTTTAAGTCCTCCTACTAATATAAATAATATATCCGGCTTATTTTTCTGTCGGTAATCGAGATTCACGAAAAAGTCACGTTAAAAAAACTTATTTGCTTATTTGACATTTTGGCATTTTGAGTCAAATCAGTTTAGTAGCAATACCAATTTCTCCCTCAAGGCATACCCACCTTTTTTATATTATATTCTCTCTTATACTTCCATTCAATAAAATGTCAATATTGAATACCAAATATCTTCTCTATTTATTTTGACAGCTTCTCAAAAGAAACAACATGACCGTACAAAGAAATGAAACCTGGCCAAGTTATTGATCATAATGCTGAACCAGTGACCTATTCAAAGGTTAAAAGGAAAAAAAAACAACAAATTATTCAAACATTTGTTTCCAGTCAAAGGATCTGTCGTTTACTTTTAGGACATAATTTTGTAATCGATTTTTATTTTAAATGGAACGAAATACTCGAGACACAAATAAATGTCTGAGACTCCCTGACAGGACATTTTGAGATTGTGTTTGGGGAAGGGAGGGGGAAGTAGTAAAGGCTTTGGAGGGGGTTGGGGAGGGAGGATGGAAGGAAACAAAGAAACGTTAATTTCCTGTTCATGTTATCACCAGCCACTCACGGAGAGCGCTGCGTCCGTATTCCGGTGATATCACCACCCTCAAGTTTATTAACGAGTGACGTAAAAATTATTAACTAATGAGAAATTTGAAAATATTGATCTTAATTTAAATTAAAAATCACTAGCGGAAGTGTATGAATCTTCCCAGAGGACAATTGAGGTAATTTATACAATTTTATACTTTAAATTTATCTGGTTTTAATTACTTATTTAATAACAAAATGTTTTACTGAGCTATTACTTAAAAAAAATACTATGCTTTAAGGCTAAATCTAAGTGTTAAGGTGAGTTAAGCTGTCTAGAGTAAATACACCAGCATTTCCATGGAGGGAGAGTGTAAAACTATTTATGAAAGAATGCTCTCAGTGAATTCATGTCCCAATCTCTAAGTCACTGGCAAATCCTACCGGATGAAACTTACGTTTAGACCACGTGCCCACCGATGTGGGTCTATGTTAACATGAATATAAGTTGAATGTAAGAAAAAAGCTTATTATAAATTATATGTATATAACTCTAATTAAAATAAATAAATAAACTGTTTTGAACATATTTATAGGGGTAATATTAATGGCGTGTCTGGGCTACTTCAATCTGTATCTCAATTTTCGGAAAGATTAGCTGGCACTAACGCACCGCACCGTTGCCCAGGGGACGCCCGAATGTACTAATCTTACATCCTTTCCGTGGAGGCCCTTTCCATGTTCCGATGAGATGAGAGAACTATGATGAAGAATATGACGGGGTGAAGCCAATGAATTGTTTCCCCCCTAACTTAAGCCTAATTTACCAAACTCTGGTGAACATGAGAATTAACTCCCAATTCGAGAAAAATCCCCCAGTAATAGCCGAAAATCGAACCCGGGAACTCTAGATCAGCAGACAGGAGCTCTGACCACTATGCCGATTGTTTATAAGTGTGGTGGGATGTTATGTATTAAAACTGGTTAATATTTTGTTACCAGCAAACGGAAGGAGAGTATGATATTGATCAGGGGAAGAAAATAGACTCCACAAGGACAACATAGACGTAGAGAGTAACAGTAATAAACAGTTTCCTCTCTGGCGCCATAACTTTGCCGCGATGGAAATCCAGAGAGTTAGTTTCTAGAGCCTGCCTCCCGAGGGAATACACCCTCCTCCTTCTCCTCTGCCGCTTAACCTTCCACCCTTCTAATTCGTCCAAGATAAACAAAGTCCCTCTAGTCAAGAATTGATTCCTGCAAAACAGGGATGTCTAGGATAGTAGGATACTGAACCCAATATCCCGTAAACAATAGATGTCTGGATAGTACAGTAAAATAACATGTACGAGCTCATTTTTTTAAACAGAATTTATTTTAATTTGTAAAATAATTAAAGGGTCCTTATTGAAGGTCTCTAAAATACCAAACGTCTATATCATATAGTCTGTTTGTTCAATAATCCATTCACCGTAGGAATTGACTTCTGAAAGGCCTTTTTCCCTACCATAAATCTACTATATAGTAGGATATTGGTAGGAAAAAAGACCTTTCAGAGAGTAATTCCTACCGTGAATGGAATATACGTGACTGGGAAGGATGTGTTGAGGGGATGTGTATGCCACCAGTCAGGTGTACTAAAGGAGATTTTTACTAAATGTTTTACCCCCAACCCCCTCTTTCTTCATGCAAATTTAGATATATTTAAATTATGTTTAGTGCAGATAGGTATTAAATATGGTGTCTACTCAACTTGACCAATGAAATGTCCGAAATTTTCCCTGATTTCCCCTGATCATTTCCTAAAATCCCCGACTCGAAAGTGTGTCACACCCTTCTTACCCACCCGTTTTTAATGAATTTTTATGAATAATAATAAGTTTTAAAATTTAATTACAAACATGTTTTTTTATTTGGATTAGCATAGTCTACTAGAAGTTAGAAACTTAGAAAACATATTACTCAGCTAGAATAAAAACACAATTTCAATCAAATTGTAATTCAGTGATTTGATGATTATTATATTTAATATTTTGAGTAAAATAACATATTAAAATTTTCCCATTTTTTATTTCTTTTTTGTAATTTACCAAATTCCCGACTTATTCTCGTTTTCCCCCGGCCACTTCTAATTCCTGGATGATTCCAGTTTTCCCGGATTTTCTTGGATGGTAAGACACCTTGCAGTAGTAATATGCGATGTAAACAAATTATGACACGCCCTACATGCTAGCATTTATGGTTTTATTATCATAATGGCCAATTCTTTGGATTACATAATTCAGTGATGAATTAATTTTTAAGTTGTACATTTTAACACAAGGCAATTTAACAACTTCAGACTACCCATACCAGTGGTCCAATGTGTCAGTTTCACGATACAATGGATTTCCTGTGACAGGAAGGTCGAGTCTCAAATATCTGCCAGGTAGACCTACATTGTCACCTCCCACCCCCCAAGCCCCTTTATCCATACATCTGGTGGTTATTGGGTTGAGCATACAGTATAACACACAAGTTATTATTGATATAAACATTCCCAATATATATTTCAATATTAAATTAATAAAATATGATTAAAAATAGGTTTTTAACGTGTTGAGGTGGTGGAAAGAATTTATTTGGTGAACTTGAGAAGTTAACCAATCACCTTAAAATACATTGGTTTAAATTGAAACTAAGTTGAGTCAAAATTTGGGATTCCCTTGGTGTGAAAACTAACGTAAAACTTATTCGAAGTTCCTTACAAATGTGGTATTAAATGATAATGTCTACAATATTAATATAAGAGTGAAAAAGAGATGTTATTTAGAAAATTGTATTAATAATTAATAGGTAAATCTAACAAACAAAAGATTTTGTAGCTAAAATCTATATCGCTACGGTCTACATGTAATAAGTATAATATTAAAAGCATAACTTTCTGGTCATTTCGTTCATAGCATCTTACTATCCATTTGAGCTACAAATTTTACACGAGTACTTGTTATCTTATTCTAAAAATATATAATATTGAGACCATCCAAATGGGATAAAATGGATTACTTTGGAGGTTTATATCACCATATCCGGCAGTTTGGCAAAAAATAACCAAGAGGTTTAAAAATGTGTTTTCAGAAGCCCAACTCCACAACAAACTCCGGCTTGGCAGAACATTTACATTTCCAACTAACTTAAATAACCTTAATTTCCTCCTCCCCGTTATACTCCCCTCCCAAACTCCTTTACTAAGACTTTAGCTGTCCTATGCATCCCCTTTGACAGCAATAGGGGATGAACTTAGAGAGGAGTGAAATGGGAAGACAATCTCATCATATGACGCAAGGACATAGCACTCTTTAAGCGAAGGGTGCACTGAGATTAAGCAGACTTTAGGTTAAGGAAGAGCAGTTTTCCTATTTTATAAACTAGAGTGCAGAACTGTAGGTTCCCTTTAAGTCTCATTGCCCCCGCACCCCTCAACTACCCCTTGCGTATATGATGTTGTAACTCTTCCGCTTATTCCGTTTAATTACTGGAGAGAAGAACTCGAGAAAATGGACCAATCCAAGCGTGTTTTGGGTGACGTTCAAGAAACATAGCGTATTAGGCCTATACGAGAGTGCGTGTGCGCGCACCCACACACACACACACACACACACACACACACACACACAATGATTTTTTCTCTCAGTTGTGTTCGAATTACACAGCTAAATAAATCTCCAAGAGCCTGAGACTTGTAATATAACCTTCCATCTTATATACACGTTTTCACGCAAGAAAGTCATTCTATGTCGTAAGAAGGGAAGAAAAAAAAAATGAAGATCTCAAACTTATTCAACCATGATAACCTCTATACTTGGAAGAAATCTTAACTTTTTACCAACTTCAAGACAACTTTCTCTCCTTTACTTTACAAAAAAAATAACCCAGCCCTGTCGAACGTTCGTTTTACAAAACGTTACTCTCACCCCCGTTACCCCCAAGCCGATCCCCATACAAGAGGAATAAAATCATATTTAGGATGTGTGGAATACACACCCCATTTTCAAATAAATCAAGCCTGAATTACTTTTTTTTCAACAAGAGAAACTCGATGAAATATTTGCCAACGATATAGTACATCAGATGATGACATAGTATTTTCCGAGAAAAAAACAATATTTTTTATTAGTTTTAGGTTGAAGCTCTTTATATTCTTTGAAAGTTAGGAGAAGGGGATTAGCCCTTTTTTTCCCCCTGAGATGATTTGTATATGTATGAAACACACATTAGTTTATTTTAAAATACCATTAGTTGTGTTGTATTTCCAATATAACAAATTGCATCACGAATGAATAAAATAACAAAATTATTCTCTCTAGACTTTCTCACATGTTGCTATTTTAGCGCACGCGTGTGTATGTATAAAATATATAAATGTTGTACACTCTGGCAGGCAGTGCTTAATGCAATATAGATAGCATCACAAGTTTATCACACGGGAATTTAAAAAAACAACTAGGTTTCATATTTTAGCTTACAGTGAAAGATGTAAAATATTAAAATAACAAGAGGTAAAAGTTCTATTGATTAAAAAAGCATTTTTTTTATACTAAACTTCGGTTCAAAACATAATATGATTTAATACTATTGCAATCAATTTTATTTTCTTGCACCGCGTTTTACTATTCATCAGACCATCAGAATGTCTAGTGTACTCAAAATTTATTTCAAATTATTAAAAATAAATATAGACCTCTTTCCGTAAAACAAAGAAAAAATTAACCAGCCAATAGTTTTAGTACAGAAAGAATAGATTTTTTTATATTCTTTTTCCACCACGTCTTACTAACCGTTCTTTTTATATGGATATATGCTAATTACTATAATAGAATAAGGATAATGAAGGTGAAATTTTAGAAAATGTACATTTGTGTGGAGTAATAGTGGGAAACCATTTTAAAATAAAATAAAACTCAAAACACCAGATCAGAATTTCAACTCACCTCACCATCATCGGCAGTTAGGTATATCGCGAAATTGAAGTCCTAGACCAGTGGTCCCCAACCTTTTCCATATCGTGGACCTCCTGAAACCGATGATAATTCACCGCGGTACCCCTAATCCCCCCACTATAGTAGGGTAAGTTAAAAACCAACGTACGCATTTCTAGTATTCTACGTAATCCATTTAATATTAACAAAGAAACAAAATATATTCGGGCCGTAATGGAAAAACATGGATGTTCAATCAAATTGTGAGCAGCGGATATTTTTTATTTGCTGTGAAAATACAAATTAAAATAACCTAAGAATCTATATTTGTTCGGTGGAGCCCTCACAGGCCTCTTTGCGAACGTCTAAGGGTACGTGGACTCTAGGCTAGGAACCTCTGTCTTAGACCATTTGAACACTGAATTAGGTAGTATTTGATTAAATCAGATGGTTCCCACGATGTTTCGCGTGCAGACATCCAGGCTATTCAGACGATATCTGTGTTTCTATGTGAGCCAACATGAGCAACATAACTTCCCTCCTCCTTCAAAGCTGCCACGTGCGGCTAACACAGAAGAGTAAATGAGGACGTCAGTGAAGCGAGTCACGTTACACCTGTTAGGTGAGATGGTGTTCTTAGGTGAGGCAAACACTACCGTAACAAGCTCACGCACACCTACCCAACACATCGTTTTGGAAGCGTACACGGTCACCAAGGAAACACATTCTTTGTTCGAGTTCTTTAAGTAACTATTCGTGGCTATGCATTTTTTGGGGGGTGTGTGAGGGTGATGCTTTATCGGGGGTTGTAACCCAAAAATATTAGTCAAAATACAAGATTTGTATGTGAGCAAAGGGTGATGAGGTTTTATAAATCATTTCCACAATAAACGTTTTATAAATAGTCAATTATATTTTTTTGAAAATACAGTTCACTTATAATGAACGAATGCAACTATGTGCAAAATAAAGCGTTTTAAGTTTTTTTAAGCCATGGAAGAAAAACTATTAGTGAAAAACAAAACAAATTTAAAAATTGCAACACATACTGTTTGTTATTTCAATGCCACTTTTCTGGTTTTGACGTTTTAATCTGCATTATATTTCGATTATAATCATGCTGACAATATTTTTTTTAAAGTGTAAAACCAGGACAAAAATATATTTAATAAAAGCTACTATTTATTTACTCTCATTAAGAGAAAGTATTGCAACCGTGAACATTTTCGACCTCAACATTATGATGGCTCGCCATATTTCTGGGACCGTTTGATGGATTTCTTTTAAACTTGATACAGTAGCCCCATGGCTTCTTTGGTGCTGACTGACAGCTTTAAAAAGCTACCAGACCAAATTACGTATCCCTACGCCAAACCAGATTATCTTCAAAAACATGTGTTTATCAGCTGTCACTTCTGAGAGTCAAAATTTAGGTATATATACCTAAATTTTGACTCTCATAGGTCAGCACTAAATAAGCTATGGGGCTACTGTAGCTAGATGTTATAGGGTAATACCTCAGAACCCTTTTTTTTTAATTTTTTTTGACCTTAGCCCTCAAATAAAGAGTAGTTCACTCGAGGGGTGATTTTTTTTAAATTACAAATATTTCGAAAATGGCTCTAACAACTTTGTTTAAAATTGATATCTATGAAGTGTTTGATTTGCCAAATAAGAATGTGAGCTTGGTTTTTGTATTGCAATCCGTTAAAGGAAGGTTTACTAAAGAGCTATTTTCAAATTTTTTAGATATTTTCAAAATTACTTCTAATAATTTCATTTAAAATGTATATATAGAGTGTGTTTGATATTCCAAATAAAGCTGTATACTTGTTTTTTTTAGAGGGACGGAGGGTAGCAGGGGGGAATCTTTAATAGTAGCTTACTGATAACCAGTTTAAAAAAAATCGAATATTACAAAAAATTGTTTTAGTGATTTGGTTCAAAATGGGTAGGCCTGTATGTTAAGTTTTTATCATCATAAATATACACACATATATATACACACATTGGTTTTTTATAGAAATAATTGTATAGTAATTTATTGATGAATGATGGATAAATGGGTATCTGGGAATAGTTTTTGATGAAAAAAAGACTGAGTTTTTTATTTTTACAAATTAAAAATTATTTAAGGGTAGTTAACAAATAACTTATATTTTTGAAAGTTTAAAATTTGTTAAAATATTTAAACAATTAGATTAAAATAATTTATCAATGCATATTGTTTATTGTGATTAACAAGATGATGTGCTCGTTTTTTATGAGCAAAACTTACTTAAGGGCAGTTTACTTAAAGCCTCTTTTTAACTTTCAGGCTATAGCACAAAGTATGAGACAGTTTTTTCGATTTTGTAATATCATTTATTCAATATGGTATTCTATATTTCCATGTATATGTTAGGAAATAAAAACTGTTGAAACACAAACAAAAATTAATACAACTTCGTTTTGGTTGCTTATTGAAGGTAACACTGAGTTACATCAAGTCAAATAACAACTATATAAGATTAGTTTCATCGTCCATTTCAAGGAACAAATATTAATGTTAAGAAAAATTCTGTTCGCACAGAAACATAGAAACATTAATAAATTTAAATTTAAAATTGTATCTAGACTTTCATTATTGATTAAAAATACATTTAGGAACTTAGTATCTAATACAATAGTTTCACAATAATACTTCAGTACAACATTTATAGTAATAAGTAGCATTAAAATCAAAAACTCTAGGAACAAAAAATGGTTAATATCAAGAAAGATTTTTAAGTGACCTAAGTGGTAACGTAGATAATTTCTTAACTTTATATTGGAATTTATATACATCACATATTATAATGGAACTTTATTGTTATTGCACATAACATTTGGAAAATATAACTTATGGATAAAACTTATAAAAAAATAAAACTAGAATGTGATAATCATTGCATTAGTGCTGTTCATTTTGAAATATTATCTCTCACTATAAAAATAAGTACGTTTGGTAATACTTAGTTAAAATCCCGTATTTATGGGTCTACTTCCACTGTTCTGTAGGACATCAGGACTGCACCCCAAATAGAGTACTGTCCTGCATAAAACAGTGCGTATGGTCACCCTGATTATGATGGATGAACTCGTGGACTAGAACCGCATAATTTAATATAATGTTGATACCATAAGTTGCTGTAAACTATACATACATGCGAAGTTAAGCATATGTGCATTGCCCTTGATCACCATTGACGAGGATGTAGGGGTCCTGACTGAATGCACTAAGTGTGTTGTAACTCACGTGATTTTAACTCTAATTATTTCACTAATTTTTCATGTTAATGCAAGGGGCTCTTGCTTTTGGTTTTCAAGAAAGGGAGATTTAGTTTTTCTCACATTATTCATATTCGACCACCCTTGTTCTCTGTCTCCAGGAGAGGGATAATTGTCTCACTCACAAATCCTCATCCTTCACCTCCCTCGCTCTCTGTCCCCAGGAGAGAAATAGCTGTATCTCTCACAATCCTAATGTTTTACTTCGCTCGCTCTCTGTCTCCAGAAGATATATAGCTGTATCTCTCACAATCCTATAATCCTAATGTTTTACTTCCCACGATCTCTGTCTCCAGGAGAGAGATAGCTGTATCTCTCACAATCCTAATGTTTTACTTCACTCGCTCTCTGTCTTCAGGAGAGATAGCTGTATCTCTCACAATCCTAATGTTTTACTTCGCTCGCTCTTTGTCTTCAGGAGAGAGATAGCTGTATCTCTTATAATCCTAATGTTTTACTTCCCACGATCTCTGTCTCCAGGAGAGAGATAGCTGTATCTCTCACAATCCTAATGTTTTACTTCGCTCGCTCTCTGTCTTCAGGAGAGAGATATCTGTATCTCTCACAATCCTAATGTTTTACTTCCCACGATCTCTGTCTCCAGGAGAGAGATAGCTGTATTTCTCACAATCCTAATGTTTTACTTCCCTCACTCTCTATCTCTAGGAGAGATATAGCTGTATCTCTCACAATCCTAATGTTTTACTTCCCACGATCTCTGTCTCCAAGAGAGAGCTAGCTGTATCTGTCACAATCCTAATGTTTTACTTCGCTCACTCTCTGTCTTCAGGAGAGAGATATCTGTATCTCTCACAATCCTCATCCTTCACCTCCCTTTTCTCCTGTTGACTGGGCGGAATATCTCTGTCTCCATTCTCAGAGATAGAAGAGGGTCGGCTCTGTGGTCGTCATGGCGACCAGGGTTGGTGAAGGGTTGGGGTAGGGGGCAGTTTAGGGGAGGTGAACTTTATAGAAGTCAATGCCAGGGGAGAGTTTTACACGTGGCTCCTCGTACTATTGGATGCCAGGGCTACTTCTCAAAAACCCACTTTCATTAAGTTTTGTTAAAATAAAGAGTCAGTACAATAATTGCAATTTTTTTTAGAATTATCAAAGCAATTTAACGTTTTTAACATAAATTGGTGTCTTATCTACCATGCAATGGGATTAAGTATTTAATCTCACCTACAAACCATACCTCAATTTTCCTAACAATGGACATATCTGACAGCTATAAAAGTTACTTACTTTTAACGTAGTTATTAAACGGAAAGTCATGTGATATTAATTTGTCACATATGATAGATAATATATATATAATAATTAAAATTAATGATTTATTAAAACTGTATCAATGTTGAACACAGAGAATATGTTAGTATTGTTTAAAAGGTATTCTAAAAGGTTTGAAAAAAATCTAGTTAAAAGGAAGCTTCTGAAAACATTACTTATTCTCGATAGTTAAAAATAGTTTAAAACATTTAACCTTAAAATAAATAACAATACAAATCATCAACTCCAATAAATGGAGGTGATAACAAGCTTTGGTTAAGGATATCTCCCTTTCTGGATACAATTTCAATTAAATTAAATATTATTGAAAATTGATATCTGGATGGGGAAAATGAGCCCAAGTTCTATTCCCTTACCTAAGTATAATTTTTCAACTATATTTAACTTTAAACTAGCTAATAGTATCTCGACATTTTAATTACATTTATACACCTAAATATTTTTAAAGAAGAATTTTAATATTAATTTATTTAAATACTATATAACACTATAACACACACTTTAGCTATATTTGATATGTCTTAACATTAAATTATGTAGAATGTTAGTGGCTTACTCCAAGAGATATACATGAGGAGGGTGAGTTTGGCAATGATAAACTCGCGTTATTGGGGAGATCGAATATAGGAACTATCTTCCAGATATACTTTTCCGTCAAAAACAATTCAATTCAGTTCAATAATTAGAGATACTCTTAACTATTTCAACACATGAAAGTTTCTCAAACCTCTCTAATCATTTGGGCGTACTTGGCAGAGGTACGGGGATAACCTCCCCGACAGTATTTGTACTTTATAAGAAAATACTTTTTAACATATATTTCATTTGGATCGTTTGTTTAAATAGTTAATATACTTGTTGAATTTCAGATGTTTTGCACAGGAATTGGGTGCTATTTTATTATGAGTGACCTTTCTTCACCTATGTGGATAGTAGCACTGCAAGCGTGAGCTCATCCAAGAAAGTAGAAGTATATGTGGGTACAGTGGCAGCTCGTGGCTAAAATTAATGAGGGTTCTGCTCCAGAAAATGTTTAGCCTTTGTTTAAAAATTGTGTAAAAGAAAAAAAAACATATATAAAAAGATACTGTATTCAGGAACTTGATAAAATCTTAACAAAAAAATAATTTCACTTACCATAACTTAAATTGTTATAGTTCAAGCTTGATCTATTCATTTAAAAATGAAATCTATTCTTATTGTTTTAATTTGCGCAAAAAGTTCAATAATTTTCTCTTTGATCTCTGGATGACAATTGAGTAATTTTTTCTCCATTGAAAGTACTTTGAGCGCGTTTAGTCTTTCTGTTAAATAAAAGAACCGATAAAAAGAGAAACAAATAGAATAGCTGCAAGCAGAATAATAACCTAATTCTACACTCATCTACACTTTATCACATTCAAAAATATGATACATGTTTTTTAAGCACAACACACGCTGAGTAAAAAAAACAACTTCCTTACACCATCACGCCAGAGCAAGCACTGCGAGAGCAACAGTGCTCTCTCTACCTGGCAGTCCCGCCTTCCTCCCCACCACCCTCCTATGTGCGCATGCGCACAACAGTAAAACACCACGTATTGGCACTGTGAAGTGCACAGTTCCATACAAAGAATTTTGTATCTTTTCCATAAACTGGGGGATGGCTGAAGAACTGACATTAAGCTTAAGGAATATATATATTGTACTACAAAAATAAAGAAAGAGTTAAATAAAAAAGGACTCATTATATTAAATGTTATCGATAATATCAAGTGAAATAGGGGGTGCTGCAGTTCCACAGTGCCTATACACGAGCCGCCACTGTTTGGCTATTTATATAAATCATCTCTAAACATATTTAAGGAACATTATGTCTCAACAATGATTAATCACGTGGGTGTTCCATACAAATCTGTTTTGAACAATGTCAGAATGCTACTAGTAAATAAACAGTTTATTTAAAAGCGTAGTTAAGGTTAGTGACCATAAATATTTTACTTCACAGTTTTAACAAGTGTATAATTTATGGTATAAATCGTGATTCAATGATTTAAAATATTTACAGTTCACGAGTTATAAATAATCAAACTTGTTGTTTTATGCTTTTTGCGTACCATTAATAAGGTAAAGTAGTTAATGTATGGGGATAAAATTTAGTATAGTGAGACATGCGTTTGAGAGTTATAGAATGAAATATTTATGATATATTTATTAAAAATATTAATAATGGCATTAATATTATACATATTTCAATGAAATATTAATGTTATTAACATGGATTAATTTTTATAGTATATATTGCAGTAATACTATATATTTCATTCTATAAACCTCATGAATATCTACTTACAATACATTTTAGACCCATAAATTGATTACCTTACTTTAACAATGATAAGGAAGAAACATAAAAAAACCAGTTTGACCCCCTTATATATATAATACACTGTAATGGTATGAATTTACTGGATCATAGCTTGTAGTTTATAATTACACTCTTTTAATTGTGAAATAAAATGTTGATGGTTGAATGACTTAAATAAAAGAAGATAGGTGTTTGGTGAGGTCAATGTTCACGTAAATGGAAATAGTATTTTAAATATGAATCTAAGTATTTAATGCATAATGTTGAGCTCCATTTATGCTAAATGAGTAGTGATTAGTGAGTATAAAGTTTAGTGATAGTGTGTCCCACCCGCCCACAAAGTGGTTAGTCTGGTCGGTACGTACATGTCAATTTACTTTAAATATATTCCCTTTTTGGACAGTTTTTAAACTGAAAAAAATCAATAAGGATTTCTTTGTAAATTGGCATTGCGTCTTAATAGACCCTAAATTTCCGGGCTGTACGCTTATGTAATGATTACGATAATATATTAAGGATGAGGAAACTTGAATTTAGAAGAAGTGTACCAGCATTTGCATAGAGAGAGAGTGGAAAAACATTTAGGGAAAAACCCCTTCGGTGCACCCAACCGGGATTTAAACTCCAATCTCTCCATCATTGGTAGTCTAGTCTAATTTGATAGTGATGCCTTAGACCATGCAACCACCGAAGTGGGTCACGACTTAATGCTTACCACCTCATTGTTAATGGAATAATATAATCATCTAGGCGTTTTGACCAACAAAAGAAGAACGTTTAATAAAAAAATCCTAATCGCATGACTATTTTTTAACTAAAAATGGCTCATTTTCTGTTTTAAGATGTAAGATATAATCTTGTAGCTAAATAAAACGTTGAATCCTTGACAAATACTACTATAACTTTAAATAGGTATTTTTTTAACTGTAAAATACAAACTTCTTAAAGAAGTACAATTTACCTATAACTTAAAGTCCAACCAATCGTTTCAACGGGGTCAGTGCTGTTTTCATTATTTATTGAAATAGTTTTTTAGGCTGGTTAAAATTAAATAAGGAATATAATTATACTCGTTAAGAATTGCTATAAGCAGAGGTATCCATAAGGAAAATACGTTTTAAAAAACAAACGAAACTGTTCAGTTGGAATCTAATAGCAAAAGAGGACTTTTATTGGAAAATATTTAATCGCTGTCATATCAAAAAAAGTGGGATGATAAATGAAAGCCTTGGGGTATGCTATGTTACAAGCGATTAATTTTGAAACATTATTATTTAAGGTTTTAAAAACTCAACAATTTTTAAAACCCTTTTTGTCGACATTTAATACAAACTATGAACTTTCAGAAATCAACAAAATATGCNATATATATATATATATATATATATATATATATACATGAGGAAGTATTGTAGGAAAACCATTAAATATAGAACCTGCTTCGGCTGCATGGTCAATAGCGTCAATGTCGTGTTGGACTAGACTACCGATGACCGGGAAATAGGGGTTTGAATCCCTGTTGGGTGTATTGTGGGTGGTTTTCCCAAGATGGTTTTCTACTCTACCTCCACGTGAATGTGGGTACACTTACTTTAAACCAAACATTACTCACCCCTAACACATTAGTGTAATAAAATTAGTACATATGCATAAAGCCTGAACAGATAGTAGGACGTGGTACTAAAACCAATATATCTGCAACTGTTATTGTTGTTGGGACAAAATAGTTCCGTACTGACTCATGTTGTCAGTTTAAATTAAAAAAAAAATCTTTTGAAATCATGTTTGAGTCAAATTGTATGTGAAAATAAAGTTCATCTGCTGAACCGCATGCCCTTTACTAAACTAAATTAGACCCGTTTACAAAAGAAAACATTCTAAAAATATCAACCAAACATGTATTATGTCTTTCTTACGCCAAACTAATGCGGACAGAAAAAATAAACTCTTTGCCAAAGGCGAAAGCCACTTTGAGCACAATAGCAAGATTGAGAACTAGCTTATGAATTCTAAAAATATCTCTCTCGCTGAAAAACTCTTGTTGTATCTCCATGGAGAAAGGAGACATCCAGAAGAATAGGAGGGGTGAAGAAGGAAGAGAGAGGTTGCTTGCTATCTCTTCGCATTGTTTAGCTCACTACTTGCGTGTGACAAGTGGGTTTGTTTCCTCTTTATCTCGCAGAGGAGAGGTCTTCCAAGACCGCACACAAACACACATACTGGCCGAAAGCGCGAGGGCGGGTGACATTTCACTTTGAGACAAAGTGCGGCGACATCCTAAATCTTCTTGGCGTCACTCGAAATAGGGTGGCACGGAAATAGTGAGGGATCGAACGTGGTTGCTTCCCCCCCCCC
>CABFVX010002722.1:22088-57562 GCA_902151425.1 Timema shepardi | reverse complement strand
CCCATACACTGTGTATCACTACCCTATGTTTTTTTTTTAATGTTCAGAGTTGTTAACTACAAGGAGCTTTGCCCTACATACTGTGGTTTAAACAGCAACAAAAAACACGGACGTTGTTATTGAGTGGGACATGTTTCTCCACCCCCACCCCTCAATCATCGGTTTAAATGGGGCACTATTAAAATGGTAAAGGAAACAATGAAACGTTTTATAAAGAAAATTGAAAATATACGTTTGGAGCAATATATAGTGAGAACCGACCTATAAATATTGAAAAAATTAAAACCCAACAATATGATCACATATATATTTCATATTTTTGAAATTAAAGTAAATCAATTCAAATGAGTTTACATTTTTGCCGTCCAGTTGAACCTTAACAATCATTATTGGGTTCTATAAAAAGTAAATATCAAATAATTATAATGATAGGTTGGCCTACATCAAGAAATCAAGTCAACATCAAAACTAATTTATAGTGAATATCTTTGATTTGAATTAAATGTTGACATAATCTAAAATACTTTAAACCCGCCCCTGTGGCCCCACGGTCAAAGTCAGGGGTGCACAATCTTTTCACTTATGAGGGCCCCTTTTACTTTTAACTAATTAGTATCGGGCCGCAAGACAACCAACTATTTTCCATTTACCCCTCATTGTTTTGTCAATAAGACTATAAATTAAAGTGAATAATTATACTTGGAAAGCGTGCTTTTGAGACATATTCAAAAAACTTAGCTACTCTTAAGCTATCTCTAGTAATCTACTGATACTAAAATCAAGTTATACCTAAAACAAAAGTCAGAGATTAGAGGAGCAATAGCTATTATATTCAAAAATAAAAAAAATTAAATTTGTAAAGAAACACTTTACAAAACAAACATACAATAGTGATAAATTATTTATTTGAAAGAACGCACATGTTCACAAAAGAGAAAACATTACTTATAAAAGACCCAATAAGAGATTTTTTTAGTCTGTCAATATCGGATTCAACACAAAAATTATCTAGTCTCTCTCCAAATGTTTATATGTAAAACGGAAACGAACTCTTGAATTGATTTGTTTCATTTAAGAAAATGACTGCTCACAAAAGTAGGTGCTTCCAAATAATATTGCCGTTTGTAGAGCATGGTTGTTCAAAGCTTCCATTTCCTTAGGCAAGTAATTTTTATAAAAATCCAGTAGATACACTTCTTAAAATTATGCCTTCTATTCAGAGTTACAGTGAAGATCAATTAACTCCATCTGGAAATCGAGTGATCCAAAACAAGAGAATTTGATAATCTTGGTGGATTTCCAAAGATAATTTTTAATTATGTCAACCTCTCGTGGGCCATGGGTTGTGCACAACTGGTTTAAGGCGTCAATTTCGAAAAAATAGGAGATGCGAAGGTCAAGGTTTGAATCTCGGCTGTGTGCATTAGGAGTGATTTTAAACTTGTTCTTTATCATGGTTGTTTTTTCACGACCTCTTCACGTGAATGTGTTTGTATTATTTCTACGCTACCACTTCAATCCGTACCCCTTAAAATATTCGTTAATGGCCCTAGTGTCGAATGTAATAATAATAAAAATATTTACTTCACTCATATTATTAATTATTATATATTAAAGAATTGCAGATGAGACTTGGAAGAAAAAAGCACCTATTCATAATCTACTAACAGCAAGCATGATAATAACCAAAATATAAGTTCACTGTGTTGGTAGGGCCTACCTCATAGTATAGCGTTATGATTATTGAGAACTGTTTAGTTGATTTAAAATAAGGTTCAATTTAAATGAAGGTTAAAGGACTCAAAAGGTCTCTTGAGGATTGAAAAATTTATATTTTATGTTTTATAATAACAAAAAAAAATAATAGAAATGCTGCAGTTTATAAGTTTACATTAACTTTTCACGCGTAATGTTGCAGTTTTGAGGTTAAATAAAGTAAATGGTTGGAAACATAGATATAACTTTCCTCAATCAAATAGTTATTTTTAAGAGGGTTACTATACATAATCTTTTAAAATTCAAAATGATTGTTTAAATTAGTTTTGAAGTAAAAAAACAACCGAACTACAATTCTAATAATAAATACTGCAGTGCGAGGAGATTTACCTTCAAGTAGGCGGCGTCCTCAACTAAAATCTGTCACCCCCACCTTTTCTCCTTTAAAACCTAAAACAGCAGGGAACGTTGAACACTTCATCTTCTACTTACCTAGCTGGTGGGTCTCGAGACTCACTCCTACAAGTGAGACTAATGACTAATTAGGCAATTAAGCTACCATTATTCACGCTAACTTGACCTGTAGAATAATTTAACCTTCATTATGTTTGCCTTCCACCATCTTACAACACCTTCCGTCTTCTCGAAAGGTAAGTATGCTGCATGGTGTATCAACCTTCACATTTAATTCATGCCATTTATATATATATATGTATAATTAGAGTCTCAATATACGATCAAAATTACCGCAGGAAATATAAGAGAATCGAAAAGAATAAAATAAATGTAACTGTGCATCGCACAGACATCTCTCTTCAATATTAAATAATATTAACATCGTTCGGGTTATACGCTTACGTACTAGTTACACTGTCAATTTGGGAGTGTGGAAGGTTGAATTTAGAGAAATTGAACCCAAATTTGTGTGAAGCGAGAGTGGAAAACCATTTAGGTAAAACCCATTCCAGTTCACCCGACGGAGCATCATCCCCCTCATCAGCAGTCTAATCTACTACAAGAGTAGTGCGTTAGGCCATGTGGCCGTATAAGCAGGTAAAAACTACTAAGATTTGTGAAACGAAATATTATACACTGTCGGAAAAATACTCCATCAAAGAACATAGATGAAATATTTTACAATGTTACAGAAACAGCGAGTAAAGAGTAGCATCTCTTTCCACCAAAGAACATAAAAGTCAATTTAATATCACACAGTACTCCATAATCATATATATTTGATTATAGCTCAGAAGATATTGGCTGTATACAAATATATTTCAAACAGAAGGCTTTAATATTTAATAGTATTACGTACAATAGCCCAATGGCTTCTTTGGTGCTGATTGACAGCTTTGAAACGTTACCAGAACAAATTATGTATTCCTACGCTGACCCATATGATCTGCAAAAACATGTGTTTAGCAGCTGTGACTTCTGACAGTCAAAATTTAAGTATATACCTAAATGTTGACTGTCAGAAGTCAGTTGTGAGCTGTCAATCAGCACCAAAGAAGCCATGGGGCTAGTGTATTTACGATAAGTTAGTTTGTATCTCATATAGCTACAGAGATATGTTAAAAATTGGAGATATCTGCTTAACTAAGCCTATAATACCCACAAAGTCATTTTCATGGAAAAATTAAAATTGCCCTTTTGTTTGTAATAATGTTAAACGGTGTCTAGATGCAAGATCTAATCAAAATCGTTAACGTGGATTTTGAGAAAATCTACTTTATCTCTTTATACTTTTCAGTAAACTACCCTTAATTTTAGGGTAGGATATATAATTTAAAAAACACCTCATGATAACCCCAGACACCAAGTTTTATCCCCATCGGTAAAATAGTTTCGGCTCTAATCCAAGATACAGACACACAGCATAAAAAATAACCCAAAACTTTTTTGGTTTCAGGGGGTCATGAAATGTTGACATTTATATAAATATCAAGTTATATATTTTGACAATCACAACACTTATCTCCTAGAGGGGTTGAAAGGGAGCAATAAAAAAAAAAAGAGATAAAGTGAAAAAATCTTTCAATTATGGCTCAATTTATAAGAAAATAAAAAAACTAAATTCTTTAGTTTTAATCTCCTAAGGAAAGAATAAAAAAAATCTAGCTTCTCGTGTCGTATTTCCACTGGAAGTCCCATGTTCATATCCTCCCCAGCTTAATATACGTCTTAATCATTCTAAATACTCGTGGGTTATTTAATAGTTCGCTCTAGACTATATGATTTTGTATTTGAGTGTCAGGCAGTTATGTATCCTATCAACGTTTTATAATATTGTTACATAAAAAATAAATATTTCATTGGTTGATTATTTAGTTTTATTTATTGAAAAACTTCGATTGATCATAGCACTTTCACTAATAATAATTACCAGTTCCTCTGCCCAGCCAAAAAAATCTCGGGACCCAGATCTATGAAGATGAAATATTTCAGGCAATTAGGTAGCTTAGAGCCCATAAGAGTGCAAGAATACTTGGTGACAGAAATTTCCAATGGGGGTCTCCAAAATGGGAGTATTTAAATAATAATAATATTTAGCACCATGTCTTACTACCCGTTCGGGTTATACGCTTTAAGTACTAATAATGCTAATGGATTATGAATTGGGAAGGTTGAATTAGAGGAAGTGAACCCGCATTTGCGTGGCGGGAGAGTGGAAAACCATTTAGGAACACCCCCCCTCCCCAGTTCACCCGACCGAGATTCGAACTTAGATCTCCCCGTCCTCAGTAGTAGAGCTCAACACGACAAGCGCGTTAGCCAACTACGCCATAAAGGCGGGTGAGTATTTAAAAAAATGTAGACAAATATCTCAAAACTCAGAAGCCCTAAGAAGCTGAAATTTTGCAGACAGGTAGCCCATAATCCAAATGGGTGCAGACACATTTGATGACAGAAAATTCCCAAAATAGAGAGGGAGTTTATATAAAACAAAATCAAAATAATATCTAAGCCAAGTAATCCTAAGGGGTTTAAATCTATCATTCAGGTAGCTACTAACCCAATGGGTGTAGAGACCCGTCATGGCCAAAATGTCCCATGGAAGGGGGACCCCAACTATATTTTTATATTTTCAAAAACAAATACGGTAGTTAATAAAATCTCAAGGGCTAGAAGACATAGGAATATGAATATTTTTGCAAGAAAGTAGCCTTTAACAAAAAAATAGTGCAGGAATACTTGGTGATAGAAAATTAACATGGGTGCCCCCATAAAATAAAAACGTATATATGCCTAAAACAATGTGTTTTTTTTGTAGTGAAATACTTAAGTGAGGAACATTTTCACACTTATATTGGAGTAAATAATTGATCTACTATTGAGATTTTAATTTAATTATGACTCCCAGACTTTGGGGGTCACTAAAAATGATCCCCATTCGCAATCTTTGTCCAACAAATCCCAATGAAACACATCGCACGACCATAAATTAAGCCATTGATCTTTTAAATCGGGTTTTATGCTAGTTCAATGCATAACTTGTTGTCTCCCTATCTATTTACTTACTCTATGAGTTTATGGGATTAGGAACTCGAACGTTAGTCGCCGCATTTACCTAAGTACACCACCTGTCGATATTTTGAGCTAGTATTCTACAGTCCACCTCATTGCACTTTATCTCTCTCTATCTTGGGATAGTTCTATCCAGCCCAGCTAATTACACCCTATTTCTTTTTAGGTTCATTCTAATGTTATCCTTCAAGCTCCATCTAGGTCTTCTCAATGAGCTCTTCCAATTGGGTTTACCAGTCAATATCTTGAACACAGTTCTTGATATTTCCGTTCACGCTTTATGTCCTGCCCACCGTAATCTGCGAAATTTTACCATCCTAACAATGTCTTGTGATGAGCACAATATATCTAACGCATCTTTATGTAACCTACTTAACTCCCCAGTTTTTTCCTTTTTTGACCCAATATCTTCCTAAGCTCCGAGTTTTCTAACACCTTCAATTTCTTTTTGTCGAGTAAAATAAGAGACCACGTCTGCCTTACATTAGCTAATAAAAACTTAAAATTAGTTGAAATACTTATCACACATATATACTTTGTGACTGATACATATCTATATGGAGTGGTTATTTCAGCCCTATACCTCATAACTGATCGAAAATGAGTGCTACTTCCAATTAAAGCGATTGGTCCTTTTCATTTTGGCGTGGAAATGCAGAGCCATGGGAACAAAAGGCTATCTTCCAGAATTTTTATTGTTTTGGAATTTTCTTTTCGGAAACGGTTTGTTCAAGAATATATATACACACACACACACACACACACATATATATATATAGGCTACACCTCCTCTATAATTTTAACAGTGATCAAATATCGATAAAATTGACATTTTTCAATAGAAAACTGCTGGCTTCATAACCAAAATTCTGTTCTTGTGGCGCGGAAAGATACTTCGGTCAGTTATGAAGCCACATCATGCCTTTCGCCCTCCCGACCACCATCCCACAAAATAGATTTTAGACTTGCACTCGACAGTGCCAAGGGCCTTAAGGCGCGTCGTTGACTGTCAACCAACAGCCCTCAAGGAAGAGTCTACCAGTCAAATTTCATTGGTTAAAACAGCGTGCACCCCACAGTGTAAAAGAAAGATGGAAGAGTGGGAGAGGGACTCTTAGAAGATAGCGCTTTCAAAGTAGCTTTTTTATGTCAGTATGATAAAAAACAACAACTAAACAACACAACTGACATTGTTGCCATGTCAAACTATACCCATATAAGAAAGTCACTATCAAAATGTCTATTTCTGTACTGGGACCCTGAGTCTTAGTCATTTTGGGGAGGTTAATAATAAATATAACGTTTCACAAAATTAGATAAATGGAATGCATATATTTTCATGACGCTAGGAAAAAAAAAATGTTGAATTATAGTAGTTTTTTTAAACTACACAATATTGATTTAAACTATCATTATAACCCGGGAAGATACAATTTTTAAAACAAATGATTTTTAAATATGTTATGTTTTTTGGGGACATAATTAGTAAACAAGGAGTTAATAGTAGGTATTACTATTTACCTAATTTTGTTAAGATTATGAACTGAAATATTAACTAAATATGGTGTATATTTTGTACTATTTGAAAAATATAATAAAAAATAACGTTAATAAATAAATAATCCACTAAATTTCACATGGCACACATTTCCCAACATGTGCTACAGTCCAATTTTAATAGAAATAGCCTTTTAGAATTTGTTGTTGTTGTCAACGATGATGGAGTTCTACTATTGTATAGTATTGCTTTAATGGTATTGATAAAAATCTATCAAAAGGGACAGCCGTAGATAACATGGCCTCACGTAATGAATACACAAAAGTAGATCTAGCGTATTTTCTAGCTTATAACATTTGGACTGTAGCTAAATAACTTAAAGCTTTGTTTTAACACTCCAAACTAGCTGACTCTAGCATTAACTTAACTACACGTCATCACCATCATAGCACTCACCAATCACCCTACTTTCTTTGTCACTACNCACGCGCGTGAACTCACTTTATTTCAAAGATTAGTAGAAACAAAAAATTAAATTCTAATATAGAAACATTTAGTTTTGAGTTTTAGAGTTTTAGACTAAAATTTGTTTAAAAATATGTTTTGAAAACGAGGGCATAAATATGTCTAAATATTCAAAATGATCAGTCAAAAATTGATTAAATGGTTTAAAAATGGGATTATAATTTAATAAAAACTAAATTAGTTAAAAAAAAAGTATATGAGTGAATTAGATCTTATATAAAACCATAAATAAAAGCTTACTTTATGGCTTGATATATGCGAATCCTCTACTGATGCATGATTGACGAAAATAGTATTTAGTTAAATAAATATATATATATTTTTTTCTAAGATGTTACAAAATGATACAAATTCTTAAAACTGCACCATCCCAGACTTTCCACCCAAAAGGCTTTTTTTTTTCTATCCGTCATTTATAAATAACAAAGAACTCGCAAAACACGCTTCGCAGTATTTCGGACAGAGTCATCGTAAAACAATTACCGGACCCGACTGAGGACTGACTTTGACCACCCCCTTCTCTGTGGTCTACAGTATCTATAGCCTCCCTGCTTCCCCCTCCCCCCTTCTAAAACCGACAACTACCGCCCACGCACGCTGAGAGTCATACAGACTGGCCTGACAGATGCCATATTCAGGACGGCCCATCCTTGCTTATGGTCGGTCGACCGCGCGTTTTTCACTTCCATGCCATAAGCTTTGCGGTCACTGGTAGTGTACGTGTGCTTATTTTGTACGCAAGAGAGATGTTTTCGTAATCAATTCAGTACTGAACTCATTACAAGTAAACCATTACCAGACCAGCCCGGGTATTTACATGGTCTAAGGTGTTCCTTTCACAATAGACGGAAAGATCAGGTTTTGAATCTCAGTCTAGTGTGGACCTATTGATAGTGGTATTTCCCTTAAATAGTTTCCCTCTTTCTCTCTATGAAAACTTGGGTACATTTTATCTATCTTATTCCTCGAACGTTAGCGTAATTTATATTGATGCGTATACCACTAACTGGTAAGGGAACGATGGTTAAAACGCAAACTATTACCGTATGAACGACTTCATGAAAACTTATGTATTATTTTGTAGTAATGCAGATACTACTTTTCAGGATTTTTAATTACAAACGCATGACAAAAAGAAACACAATTTGTTCTTACACTAACAAACTGCCTTTCACACAATAGTAAAAAAAACCATATGGGTTTGGAAAAACAAAAATAGTATGATGGAAGTGATTTTTAATTATATTTATATCATTAATAAATTTGTAATCTATTATATATATAGAAAACATATACCATATTGTTTCCAAAATACATCGAACTTTTAATATATATATATATACAAATTATATTCTTAACGTATTTTCTAACCTTAAATATTCTCACACGGATAAACACAATGATTGTGTAAATGCACATAGCATTTCTTCATATATGTAAAAGTTTATTTACGTAATTGAGTATGGAAACATCATTCGCTTTTATGTTTGTTGGGCTAAAATTCTCTTGAGTTCATGAATAAAGGTTACATAAAAATTAATATGTTTTAAAAAACATTTTTATTTCAAACTCTCAACATTTTTTGATAAGATTAAAGTTTTATATATCATAAAAAAAGATTCAAAGTGAAGAGGATTTTCTCAATTTCATATCAATTAAATTGTTCAGGATTATTTTATCCTATATGTAGGTAATAATAATAATAATAATAATAATAATAATAATAATAATAATGATAAATTGTAAATCATCATCGTCTTCATATTGTGCTCGAGACAGTTAAAGCAATAATTTTCTCAAGCATTGACTAACCAGCCTGGTTAACTTTGCTATTTAGAATCCCAGTCATGTCAAGGTTATTTATTCTTAATTTTATTAGAAATATAATGCGGTCCAAGAAACTTGGAAATATTTACAATTGCGATATTGGGTGTTAGTAAATATTAGTTTTGAGAGCCTTAAAACAATAATTTACTGAAAATGGTGACTACTGTTTTTTTTATATACGTTTATTTTGTTATTATTTAAACAGTAACCTAAATAAGGCAGTGCTAGTTAAAATTTAACTGACTTTGACCTAATATGCAATGTAATAAAGCTATTGTGTATGTGATATTTTACAATCAGAAATTTTAAGTGCACTTTTAATTATGCATTACAGTACACCTTTTGACTATTAAGATCTTTGGTTTTAAAATGTAGCCCATGTCTTCAACTCCTCTTATTCAGTGCTCTTTATTTTAGTTTTACTTCTAATGATTTAAGAAATGTACTTTGGGAGCAAAAATAAAAATTTAATTTTTTTAACTAAAACAAAAAACATTAAACGCATCACACAATATGTCACAGTTTTAAGATCAAATTTAATGACTAGTAACATCAATACAAACCTTCCTCAAAAATATAAAGTCATACTTTTTAATAGGATACAAATAACATTTTAAGATAATGACGCTTGTTTTAGTGGTTTTTACACTCTGGAACTGCCATTCCCACCACAGTGAGAAGGCATCTCCTTTAAAATAGTTTGTACTCTTAAGGTGGAATTAGTGCAAATGTATATGAAATGTTAATGACGTAAACAACTTATTGCTTTTAATTTGTTTTTATTGTTTTGGTTAGTAATTAAGAGTTGGAAGAATATTAGTGGTTTTCAACTTTAAACTTATAGATTATGTAAACATATTTTGTACATAAAATATTCAGTCAGTTTTACTTTTCACTTTCATTAGTTGAATCTATTAAATCATTCTCTTAAGTAGGCTAATATCAAACCTTACAATTTATATTGACATTTTTACTGCCTAGTGCGAAGCAAGTAATTTCAATGCAAAAACTGCTTAATATATCTTTACTTTGATCTTTCTTATACTAATAAGAACTTTAGAGGTTACCAGTAAACCCTTGTGAAACCTTTGAAAACTAACCCCCCCTCCCCCGCTCCGCCCTCCCTCCAATGATTTAGTCTTTTGTTGGGTTGTTGAAATTAAATACTCAGCGAAGTGTATACAAAATAGTAGAGAGAGTTTATTTTCGGTAATTGATACAAAAATACTCTTAGATTTTCTAACTTAAATTTTAAGCAATGTGTTTTAACGTAAACTGAGTATGCTGTGTCAGATGTCAGTAAAAACCCTTTCCATTGCTACTTTATTCATCGCTGTAAGCTTTGTATTTGTTGAGAAAAAGGGATGTTGACAACAGAAATAATATATAGAATAGTATTATTATATTTCTTACATAATTTATCATAGGCTATTACTCACTACCTAATCAGGTTATGTGCATTTATTATAATAATTACTCTATATTGGGTAGGGATGGGGAAAGAAGCATTCTAGAGGTAATCTACCTGGATATGCGTGGAAAGAGAATAGGAAATATCAGCCTCAGTAGACCCGACCGGGATTTGAACACCAATTTCCTCATTATCAGCAGGCCATTCTAACAAGAGAGTGACACCGTAGACCGTTTGGACATCAAAGCGGGTTATTACTAAAGTATATTAATTAAAATTATTTGGGTATAGGCCTAATTTTAATTTATAGCTTAAACACGTCCAAAAGAAACTGCCTAAGCTTTTAGTAGGTTTTCTGAAATACTATGTGGTCTGAAATATGTTTATCAATAAACTAGTGCTTGTAAGACCCATGGTCCCCTTCTCACCAATGCATCTTTGTGATTTTTTTAAATTCAAAGGCCCTTAAGCGTCTGACAAAAAAAAATCTCATAGTGAAAATCTGAGAATCCAAACCAGAGTAGTGTAGGGCGAGGAGGGTGCCTACGCAATCTGACATGACAGAAAACCCCAAGCGGTGAGGAAAGCCGCTACTGAAGCGTGTCCCTCCCATCGCCCTAAAGGACGTGCTTGGACTACGCGACAACCCTTATAGTTGGAGAACTGTCGCACGCTTTCTCTCTCTCTCTCTTACACAAACACGTACACAGCGGCGTTCTCCAGCCGCAACATAGCTGAGGAATCAATTGGATTTACTTAATCCCTTTAACTAGGTTATTAGCCTCCTGCAATACTAATTCATCTAGAGTTTAACTAGTGAAGACGGTTTTGCGACCAAGGAGGGTTGTTGGGGAGGGTGAAAAGTACGAGGAGGGGTTAGTTCAGGATTTAAAACAAATGCTAGTACGTCAGGTAAATATCTTAGAAACAAAATATATGATTTTTTTTTTATCTGTGGCATATTCGTGGTTAAACTCGCAATTCATTTGGTTACTGGAGCTAGAATCTCTGACCAGGTGAGCAAGAAGGTGATTCCCCCACAAATTATACTATCTATGTGATATTCACCCTCTCTTGGAGTGGGTGCATTTCCCATTCTTTATATCTCTAACCCTTAAAGACAATTGAGGGTTCCCCTGTCTAAGTAATGATTTACTGCCGGGAGACTGGGTAAGAGTTAGGTTTTCCCCCCAGCCGTGTGCTGATAAGAATTTATTACGGGGCGTCTTAAAACCCGTCTAAGGCACTCTTCTCCATTTTAACTTCACCAATAAAGAATTTAAAATTTTAGAGTAACTGTGCATTTTGTATTTTCGTTGAAGGAGAGTGGGAAACGGTTTAAACACATCCTTAATGCACTCAGGAGGAATTTAAACCCTGATATCCTCATCACTGATGGAAAAAACCAAACGATCTTGACGTCTTAGCTGGGTGTCTTATATTACATTAATATGGATCAGAAATTTTACGTTAAATACCCTTAGTAAAAAAATTCTTAGATAGTCAGGGTTGATACACACTATAATAACTGTACAAACTTAATTTTTTTTTTTTTACTTTCCAAACCAACGAATTACGCATTTTCCCAGTATTTTAAATAGAAAACCTAAAATAAGTATATATCGCTATTTTAACTGTTTCCTAATAAATTCCTCACTAAATAACACTAGTTGATAAAAGTGAGCTCTAATTGTTTACAATGGGCTAATTTGTGTTTTGAGTATTATTGAAAAAATGTTGAAAATTCCAGTGACATTTTAAAAATATTCCTGGCCTTCCCCTGTCTCAAAAAATTCCTTGACTTTTACAGGCTTTCCCTTTTTTCTAAGTGCATATAAACCTTGAACTTATTAGATGTTAGCACCTTATTTCACAATAAAAAAAAACCCAAGAAAATTGAACTTACGTTATTTTATTTCTTTAAAAAATATTTTTATTTATCAAAATATTTTGTACAGCAGCCCGTCTGACAACCTTCTCGAGCTATATGCGTGTGTGGTCAACTTATTATGCATATGTTATAATGTAAAGGGCTGAATTTGGAGAAAGTGTACCCCTTTTTGCGTGAAGGGTGGGTGGAAAACACCTAAACGAAAAATTCCCTCAGTACACCCAACAGGGAATTAAAACCCGATCACCTCATCATCGGCAGTAAAGTCTATTGTAAAATAGAAACTTTGATATTAGAAATTTATAAGATGTTCTTACCTGCTTCGGTGGCCGCATGGTCTAAGGCACTACTTTTACAATAGACTAGACCACTGATAACGGGGAGAACGTGGTTTGATCCCGGTTAGGTGTACTGAAGGTAGTTTTCCCTAAATTGTTTATTATTAACTCTCCACGCAAATGTGGTTGCACTTCCTTTAAGTTCAACCTTACACATTCCTAACCCACTAGCGTAATTAGTACATAAGCGTTAGCTCGAATGGTTAATAAGTTGTATATATTCTGCAAATTTTTTAACTAACAAAAACTCTACTTGTATCACAAAAACCCGCCATAGGTTTTCAGATATATTATATGAGACTTAGTCAGATATAGGATATATCCTTATAATCCTCTATCATTGAATCCAATAAATTGGATATTTGAGATTTAAGGATAAAAACAAGAACAGATTAGTGAATTAAAATGATTTTTTTAAATGATTTGAAAATAAATGAACATTAAAACAAATAATTTAATGTGATTTTTTAGAGGACTTAGCCGAACACAATTGCTGGACAGTTCTAGCAACTAGATCCTAGAACATGAATTTAACATTTTAATGAGTTAGGATTCACATATTAATACTTACTTACGCTATGTATAGCATTAGTGACTCGTAAGTTCATTGCTGCACTTACAAAAGTATGGCTTCTACCCCTATCTTGAGCTAGTTCTACCCAGTCCACCTCATTAAGCCCTATATCGTTCAGGTTATCCATCTGCGTCTAGGTCTTTCCAATAGTCTCTTACCATTGGGTTTACCAGTAAATACATTTAACTCTGCTCTGAAATATTTTATTCGCGTTGCATTTCTTGCACACCATAATCTACGAGCCTTTATCATCATAACAATGCATTGTGGGGAGTACAGGGTATGTAACTTATCATTATGGTACCTCCTTCATTATCCAGTGGCCTCATCCCGTTAGGAGCAAATATCTTTCTATACCACATGTTTTTGAAAATTTTAAATTTATTTTCGTCATTTAAGGCAAGAGACCACGTTTCACACCCATAGAGAACAACTGGTAAAAATATAATTTTGTTGAGTCTGAATTTTACGTTCACATTACAATAACACATTTTTACTTTCTCGATATCTTACAGGTAGAAAAAGTATTGTGATCGTCAAAAAAATCGAGCTTTAGATTTTGATGAATCTCGACATTTCATGACCCCTCAAATACGAAAAATTGGTTTTTGAACTTCCGTCTGTCTGTCTGTCTGTACCTTCAACTAGAGCCTAAACTATTACCCTGATC
This sequence comes from Timema shepardi, assembly GCA_902151425.1. NCBI lineage: Eukaryota > Metazoa > Arthropoda > Insecta > Phasmatodea > Timematidae > Timema > Timema shepardi. The sequence continues at coordinate 43,584 of CABFVX010002722.1, read as the reverse complement.
CCCTTTTTAACCCTAAAATTAAGAGTAGTTTAATAAAAAGAAAAAAGAGAAAAATCGATTTCCTCAAAATCGGCTCTAACGATTCTGATTAAAATTCGTATCTAGGAGTTGATAAAGATTATAAATAAAATGGCTATTTTCATTTTCCAATGAAAGTGACTTTTAGGGTACTTTACAGAGGCGCAAATTTCCGTATCTCCGCAACTATTTGAGATGATAAATAACTTATCATTGAAATATTGTAGTACTATTAAAAATAAAAAAACGTTAAATTGAAATATATTTTTATAAAACCAATAGTTTATGAGATATTGGCAATATATTTATACAATTTTGTGAGGTTTAGTTGTAAAAAATTAATAAGTCTTAACGCAGTAATTCTCTAATGCCAAAGAGTAATTAAATACAAGTAAGTCTAAAAAAATTTGTTATTTTTCCTTTAACCTCTTAGGAGAAATGTTTGTACAATAATGATCTATAGTCTTCATTTTAGACTCAAGTCAATACATATATTTTATATTGGTCAAAATTTATAAATGAGAAATTTAATAGCAATGCGATGACCTGAAGATGTGTAACACCTAATAAAATGTTAAAATTTTAACCGGAAGTTGAAATTTTAATATTAAGGGTTGACGCTTGTGGGCCCAATATCGATCTTTTTATTGATCCATACATACAAATGAGGACATTAATACTTTAAAATTAAAATTGTAAATTTAAAACCGGGACTCAAAATATGTTTTACGTGAGTATAATGCAATTTTGGCTTGGGTTTACTAGTGTATTAGTTCGTTTCACATATATTAAGAGTTTTGTGAGAAAGTCTCCATTTTTAAAATATAGAGTGAGAAAGTCCATGCAGAGCTCCGTACCATTTATTTAATTTATTTACGATATACATTTTTAATAGTAGCTAACTTAATTTTATTAATGTGAGCATCATCGTAGTTGGAGGGAGAATGATAATACCAATGTAGTATAGGGCATTCCTATTCTGTTTTCTTAGCATTCAGATTATAATTAAAAATTTGTAGGTTGCATTAAATATTTTTATTTGAGGAAAATTTACTCTAGCCCAACTCTAGTCGTGTAGGTAAAACAAATTTCATATCTAATCTTACTCGAGCACAAAATAAGATTTACTGGTACACTACTTAAAAAAACATAGGCCTAATACATAAAAAGCTTGAACTTCCCAAAGAAAAACTCTGTGGTAAACATACCTTACCCACAAGTAAACATATGAAATAATAAAACAATATTAAATGTTGAGAAATTGTCATATGTACATATTCACTCAATTTATTCTTTGCTTGGAAAAATAACCTTTTTTATTTTATTCCTAGAAACTTGTCCACTCTTTCAGAAAATCTTCTCAGCTTGTTCTTTAGTTCACATAGCTAGGCCACGTTTCCCAATATTCTGGAATTTTGTCATTGCATTCCTATGGGTACATTATGTGTTGCATACATTAGAAAATAGGGCATCTTTGTTAAATCACAACAACGAGTCAAACCTAAAATATTCTACTCTCCGGTATTAATGCTGGATTCCAAACTGAAAGATTGGGGTTCGAATTCTAACTGAGTGTACTTACCTCCCTTCCCCCTAAATTATTTTTACCAATCCCTTTCTATGCCAGGGTTTTACATTTCATTACGTGCATTGGTGAGTACATGGGCAAACGCGTCAGTCTCGTATAGTTTGGTAGGGGTTCGATTTCCATCCAGGAGTGACAAAAACGATTTTTCCTTAGTTATTTTCCAGTCTCTCTACCCATACACATGCTGGTACGCTTTCTTTTAACCCAACACAACAGAATCTTCAACATATTAGTTTATTTAATACACCTACATATGCCTGAACATTACTCCACGCTACCCCATTACTTACTGTATGGCATTAGGAACTCGAAAAATTATAGCCGCACTTACAAAAGTACGACCCTTATCCCTATCTTGACCAAGTTATATTCAGTCCACCTCATTACACCTTATCCCTACTTGAGTATGTTCTATCCAGTCTACCTCATTACTCTATCTCTATCTTGAGCAAGTTCTATTCAGTCCACCTCATTACATCATATCTTTCTTGAGATAGTTCTATCCAGTCCACCTCACTACACCTTATACCTTTTTTGAGCATGTCCTATCCAGTCCACCTCATTACACCCTATCCCTACTTGAGCATGTTCTATCCAGTCTACCTCATTACACCCTAGCCCTATCTTGAGCTTGTTAAATCCATTCCACCAAATTATACACTATTTCTTTTAAGTCCTTTCTAATGTTATACTCCCATCTGCGTCTAGGTCTTCCCAATGATATCCAACCCATTAGCGCGAATAAAACAATAATAGACTGGACGAATAAAATAAGTTATGAGGCAGAAAAAAGGTTATCCAATAACTTGGTTTATATATTTCAATGCCATTCAATAAGTAGTATTATACTATAGTCTACTAAAGTGATAAAGCAATTTTTTAAGTGTCTAAAAATATTTAATAGAAAAGTAAAATCGTTGTGAGTTCGCCCAAAATTCTCCACTCCCCGCCAAGGACATCTGCACGGTTCAACCTAACCTAAACAAGGTCCCACTGTATCCCTCCCTAGCGACCTTACGCCATCTTCTCAGCAAGGCAGTCCGGGAATTGAAAGGCTAAAAAGTTGGGAGGTTGGGAGAAGAGTGGATCTTGATAAGGAGATCTAATCCGAGATCCGAAGCAGTAGAACGACTAGACCAGTTTTTTTATTCGGGTGTATAAGACGGGGGGGAAAGAGGGTGCAGATAGGAGGCTCAAGAACCTTAACAAGATTGTCTGGTCCGGTGACTACCTACCTATTTTACCCCTAGGATTTAACTTTGGCAAGCAACCCGTTCCTTAGGGGGGGGGGGGAANNGGGGAAATAGAGAAAAAAAGGTTCACGTCATGTAAGTTATTGGTATACGTACGAACAGTGGTTGTGTCTCTTAGAAAATACAAAAACTTTTTTTGTGCAAAAGAGTAGGCTAATACAATTTTACCATTACATTATTTTGTAGGTATTTATAAATTATATATTTATACATGCACCCAACCGGGATTAGCACTTCATCTCCCCGTCATCGGCAGTCCAATCTTTTACAAGAGTGATGATGACTTAGACCAAGTATATCAAACTTGCAGTCTGCAGACCTTTTAATGTACCAAGAGACAATGGGGCTCAGTAATCATCTTATTATACACGTTGTATAGATATATCATTTGATATGACACTTTTAAATCGACAAGTTTCTCCAAATAATCATCAAGTGAGGTTTGATAAACCAAATTTTCAGCCTCTTTGGATCATTTCCCTAAAAATTGTTCAATTTTCTCACCTGATAGTGTAATATTTGTCAATAAACAATTGTGTGAATAGTTTTTTTTCTCTTATGAAAAAGAAAAGACAATAGAAACATCACGGTTAACAGACATGCATTTGTCATCAACAGGAACAGGTTTTTAATGACATAAAAATGATCAAAAATTGATATAAAATGACAGGAAAATTTAAAAAAATTACCTAAAAATATGAATAAAGAATCAATGAACACTACTAAATCAAACACATGCTTTACAAATATAAACAAAAAATTATCCAAGCAATGAAGTCTTCAACAAATAAACGCATGCTTTGCTAAATATAAGTATGCACACCCAGGTATTCCACGTCCCCATTTCACTCTTAATCGCTTCACAAGGGGGGCTAGCTGCGCAATCACGCACACCTCCATAAAAAAAACCTCATATACCCCACATTAAAAGAAAAAAAAAACTAAAAGAGTGTTTATTACACAATTTAACAATATACTTTCAATATTCAACCACTCAACAAAATTTGTATCCATTTGTAGATCAAGAAACTGATACATACTAATTACTGACACCCGACACATTAGGCCGCGTTAGTCTAATGAATCACTAGTTAATACTATATTCAATAGTATATTATATTCATAGAGAGTAACCATTGTTCACGTGTCAATATTACAAGCTATAATATGTAAAAATCTACAAAAATATTCCATAAGAACTCGATTAATATATTAAAAATTGAAATTGAAATTACTTGAAATGAGTTACCGGTATTAAACGAAAAAACACTTATAAAGGCCACGATCTTGAAACGGGTGTTGTAATTAAAAGTACGCGACTTTAACGAGTCATTTTAACGATAATGTGTCATTTTCAACATTTCTTGACATAAATTATTATTTAAAATAGAGTAAGGAAAAGTGACTAGACATAATTGTTGAGAATAGTGTTATCTATAAGTGAGATATTGTAAAAATTAAATAAAACCAATCAATTCAAAGATAATAGCAAAATAACTGCGTTTAATAATAACATATTTAAACTCAGTAATGTATTAATAAATACAAGAGTGGGATGCTATATTTTCAAAGTCACTTTATAAAAAAAGTAAAATAATGTACAGGCATGTGTGGTCAGTTTTAAAAATTGAGCTTCAAATTGATTTCTTCTCAAATTAAATGTTAGAATGAAGTTCATATGTTAAAACGCCCTCTAAGAATTCCACGTACTTGAATGATAAAAATTCCCATAATGTTATATTTTGTAGAGAAACATCAGTCATGGTGCTTCAAATAAAAAAAAAGCTCGAATAATCTATAATGTTCCGTTGTTACCATAACCATTAACAATTACTGCATTTGTTTTAGGGAAGGCTAGATCTGAAATGTATCAAACTGTGAACATTACAGTACCCTAAAAAGAGAAAGAAGTTTTGAACATAGTTTCATATCCGTCAAGATATTCGTTTGATTTTGAGAAACCCTTCGAATAACTTGTTTATTTTGCTTAAGTGTCAGTAGTGTTTCGTGACTAAAACTCTTAGGCAAGCTGGGGAGGGGGTTCAGAGTCCCCCTACGATTTTTTAAATATGATTTGATTCAATAAGCTATTTTGAGTTTTTTTTATAATTGTGGGTTTGGGTGTCTTTCTGTACCGTGATTTACATCAGGCACACTAGAAGCTATATAGCGCATATCCAAGAGAATGTGTGGTGAGGGGGGAGGGGAATAACATCTTGTTTCCTCTTATCTCAACAAGTGAGGAGAAACTCCCTCCTGTGTCCCCCACACAGTTCCACCTCGCCTAAAGATGACAATTTTTACATTAAGTATAGGTACATAAACACATTTTGTTTATAATTAAATGCAAACCAACTATATTGTGAGTTAATTAATTACGTTAGATATACTTATAAATAATAAAAAATATATTTATTTCTATAAAAATCTTTTATTTTGCAACCTGCGCTATATTTAGTGTATTTGATTATTTTTATATATAAAATGGAATTTTATATACGTATATCAATGAATTTTAATCACCGTATTTTTTATAGTGTTTGTAAATAAAGTATATCCTCTCATTTTTTAAGAACTCTGCTATTAATATTTCATGGAAGTCTACTCCTTGCTTCAATTTAAAAAGCAGACCCTTTTCAATTGAAAGGAGTGCAAAACCAGAAAGTCTATTTTTGCCCATAATATTTCTGGAATATGTGTTTATTCTTTTCAATGTTGAAATTGATTTCTCAACTGATGATGTTGTTGCCGGGATCGTTGCCACAAGTTCACACAGTTTTTTTAACTCATGTATTGCTTCATCTAGATTATTTTCAGTGATATACTTTACTATATCCACTACAATTTTATTTTTATTGCTTCCCCTGAGTAAGCCACGTTGAGTTCAGAACGAAAACTGCATTTATCAAAATATTTTCCATAATTTCCAATTAAATAATTTATTTGTTCCTTAAGAAATGATTATTTGTATTTATCAAATTTTGATGAATTTAACAATTAGATTTTTTTTAGATTGTTGTTTTTCTCAAATATTGTTTGTATTTGCATGGCTATGGTATCAATTACTTCAAAATGAACTAATTTTCTTTATTTAAATTTAGGATATTGATTTAAATAAGGTTTAAATCCACTTTTGTCTGGTTATAGCCCCATATATAGTGTTTTGAAATAAGTTTAATCAGATAAAAGCCTAAGATTTGACAAGCTCTTTTTAGTTTCTTCTACATAAGTGTTAAAGAAAACGATGTCCATTTGGTTTGTTTGCAAAATTTTGAAAATATGCTAAGTGTGATAAAAAAAATCTAGGTGAATAAAATTAGAAATTAAATGCTCTGAATATCTTCTAGAAAGTGGACGAACCCTTTAGCAACAGCAAAAGTTTAGCTATCCCATTCATGCTGGTACACTATTAATGTTTCAAATATTTCTATCAGGCCTTCCCGATAGTTCATCACAGTATGTACAAGTTTTTCACTATAGTGCCATTGAGTTGGTAAAACGATGGGCAGTCTTTTTTAACAATTTTATCTAAGATTTAAGTTCGCTTACAAGAAAGGGAAAAAATATGCAAGTCCACATAATGTACTAATAAACAAACTCACTGATATTATTTACTGGCTGAGTTAAAACAATCTTAAAGAAATGAGCTAAACAATGAACAATTTACTTGGAAATGTGTCGCGAATAAGTTTCTGAGTACCATTTATTTCTCCAGACATTACTGCAGCCCCATCATAGCATTGTGCAACAAGCTTGTCCCTACACACAACATGTCACTCACTACCTGTTTAACATGACTAACCATAGCAGTAGAGGATGTGTTAGCAGAAACGTCTGTGAAAAAAAAAATCGTTCCATAATTTCACCATTATTGGACACATATCACAACATTGTCGATAGTTATGAAAGTTTTGAGATGTCTAATGTTTCATCTAATAAAATAAACACAAACTTTGCGTTTTGAATTTATTTTATTAAAACAGTTCTAATTGATTCAATGAGGTCATATTGTATTTCAAATGATAACCCAGTGAATACAGTAGACTATTCTAAATGCTGAGCTAAAACTGAATCGTAATCACAAATCAATTTGAGGAGCTCAACATAATTTACATTATTTTTAGTATTAAATGACTCATCATGACCATAAAATACCAGTTCTTGAGTGCTCAAATAACATACAAGGTCTATTAGGCGCTTCAAAACTTCACCACGATTTTTTGTTTGTTTTACCTTAGCATTGTATTGTTCAATGCTATTTTTTTCATGTCTGTCCAGTGAAAGATCTACCATATTTTTTTCTAATTCTTTAAAGGTAATAAATTCATTTATATGCGATTATGATCTTTCGTGCCTTTAAACTGTATTGCTAAGATTGTTTATATCATTGTAACCACTCCTTGTCCACGTAGCTTTGTCCCGTTTTGGCAAACAGTAAACAAGGCAAACAGTACAATTTATGTTATGAACCACACCCAGTTAGCCAAGAACGCCTTGGATAAATGTTTTTATTAAAATGCCTAATAAAACCATCCCTTTTTTCTTAATGTGGTTATATTTAACTTAGGAATGGATATTCCAATACTCCCTCTTTCGACACGTTATTCAAAACTTCTTACGGCTAAAGATGTATGTTTTATACTAAAAACAATGAACTTCCACTAATTACTTCACTCATTATTGTGTTATTATATGTGTATAAAACATTAACTTTCGTTTGTTAGCTTTCACTGACACACATCAAAACAAAAGCACTTCTAGCAACAAACTTCACAAAAGATGTGTTAGCAGTTCCAGGTCAGTAAATTGTCAATTTTTCTCCCTTTACGCAAAACTCTCCTAATTCTATTCCTACCCCCTAAAATTTATACTTTTGTCATTTCTGTGTTACGAAAGAGGAAGAGAAGGGTATGCGATGGTATCTTTCAGTTTCTTCGATTATAATCGTCAACCTTCGGGCATAGCTTCGGTTCAAAGGTCGCATCTTGGTTGCTCGCATTCCTACCTGAGTCTCACCACTCTTCCCCTTCTTGCCCTCCGAAACCTATGACGTCACAAATAAGAAATACACTAGTTAGAGCTACGGGGTGAATGATGGAAAAATACTTTCGACCACGATATGATGGACTAGTGAACGTCTTGCTTGCATGCATGTTACGGTCACTGGCATGTGCGGGGAAATTTCTTTCAAACACATTGGTGCTTGAAGAATATTTAATAATAATAATAATAATAATAATTACCCATCTTCAAGCAAAGGCAGGCCATGCTTGCCTTGACGTGACGTCACTGTTAAGTGTAACCGTGTATCTACTTGTTAATTTTTTTGAAAATGTATCCATCGGCTTACTTGTACTCAATACCCTACTTTTTAAATGGGTTTATTTATTTTATAATTTTCTAGCCCATGTGCATTTATTTCTCATCCTGCACAAAAGGATGACGAGCATTTCGTTTTTAAAGTACTAAAGAAAAGGTTCATTCAGGCATGAGCTAAGAACTACAGAGCCCATAAAGTTATTTTCAACATAAAAATGGGAAGGGGGGTTGTATGAGTGAAATAGAAGATGAAGAGAAAATGGGGATTGGACTATGAAGGTTGTCAAGTCGATGAGAAAGTCTTAACAGAGCCTGTATTCGAAGATGAAGCAGCAGACGTACAAAAAGATGAAGGGGGTAAACACTTGAGATACCAATGTTCACCTTCGACAAATAGTAATCACCACTGCGGCATCTTCTATATTGGGAACGTGGGAGGGGAAAAAAACACAAAAAAGAGAGAAAAGACGTGGATAAAAAAAATGTCATTTTCTTGAAAGACGGGGGAGTTTCTTTATAAATCTAGATCGTAGCTTATTTCCGAAAATTCAAAATAGCTTATTTGAAGCTAAGAAATAATCGATCAGTAAACATCCTAAAAATATTTTCATGTTAGTTTTGAAACTATAAAGCAGGGGTCTCCAAACCTTTAGCTATGCGGACCACATAATATATTATACACAGGTTTGTGGGCCAAAGAAACGTCCACCTATTCTTCAAGTAGCATTATATTTGCCCTGAATGCTTTGACATGTGCGAATAGATCATAAATTAAATTTGTTTCAACATGCAAATTTAGATTTTTGTCATATGGCCAGTTAAATCTGTAAAAAATGGCATTTTCCAAAGACAGTCAGTGTTTGATGAAAATGATTGATGTTGATTCTTCTCTGTGAGAAATGAATCAATTTATATGTAATTAGGTTTATAATAATTAGACAATATAATTACTTATTAAAAAAAAAGTTGGTGACATCTTTCGGGACTTTCCTTTTATAACCTTCTGCTTGGAACTAGCTAAAAATTGTCAAAGTCGAGCCATTCTGTTGTAGGTATAAGGAATGGCACCTGCGACTGAAAATGAGGGTTTGCAGATCCGACAGCACTCTGGCTTTGTGTCATGGGGGAAAGCACGCATGCGGACAGAAACTGAATATGTCAAATAAACTGCGAGGTTAAGTAATAATGAAAATAATTTGTTTAATATAAAAGTTTGGAATGGGCTGGATATAATCTTGTGGCGGGCAGGATGTGGCCAATGGGCCGTAGTTTGGAAACCCCTGCTATAATAAATAAATTAATATTTGGCACCGCGTCTTACTACCCGTTCGGGTTATACGCTTTAAGTACTAATTACTCTAATGGATTAGGAATTGGGAAGGTTGAATTAGATGAAGTGAACCCGCATTTGCGTGGAGGGAGAGTGGAAAACCATTTAGGAAAAACCACCCCCAGTTCACCCAACCAAGATTCTAACCTTGATCTCCCCGTCCTCAGCAGTAGAGCTCAACACGACAAGCGCGTTAGCCAACTACGCCACCGAGGCGGGTTGCTATAAAGTAAACATTAACAAATCCTGTAAGAAGAAGTATTGAGAAACCTAGAAATATAAATTTATAATTAGCATAAAAAATATGTTATCATTTTATAGCTCGAGGAAGTGTGAATTGCAATTAAAGTTATTCACTATTAGGTCTTATTTAAATATTCTTCTTGTCAATAACCTGACTAGGTACAGGAAAAAGAATTATTTTCCAATGTTGGTGATCACCAAGACCGTGTTTTTAAATATATCTATTTATATATATCTCTGATATATCACCAGTGATTTTTCTCAGTGAGTGTTAGTCATTGAGACTTTACGGAGCGATATTTCGTCGCGGTCGCAGTTTGTTGTAGTATCAATATTTTATTCCAGACAGTTTATCTGGTCTTTACTTGTAAAACTGATATTACCCTCACTGGTATATCTTGAATTAAACAAATAACGTTTGAAATACTAAAAATAAGTTATTTAGGCTTATGTGTTTGGTTTAGTAAAGTAAATTAGTGAAAAAATTTACGAGATGTTATTGTAAATACATTCTATTTAGGAAGATGAGGCTGTCGCTATCCAAAGTGATCAAGTAGCGGCTCTTTATCAAATAATCTTTAATGAAACATGAGAGCGAAGGGAATAAGACTGGCTGCACCTGTGAATCACCAACCGACATTTTGTCAGTCACGGCCGCCACTTTCGATATCAAGAGTGCTAAGCTGTCGCCATCACTGATACTTTTGAGTTCTAGTCATTGTAGTGACGGTAATCGGTGAGTATCGGCGAAAAATAATCAGTCAGTTATTTATCGCCCATCTCTAACTACAACTGTTTAATTATAAAGTCATCTGCCTCGGTAGCCGCATGGTATATAATAAGGCGTAACTTTCGCAATAGATTAGGTTAGACATTAACGTTCACCCACTTCCAGATGAGCTAGAAACTTAAAATTGGGCAAAATTATTGATTCTAGCCTGTAAATGACGGGAAATATATATATATATATATATTTTTAATTTTTAACCCCCGAAAAAAAATATTCAAAATGTCAGAGCAACTTTTAAGTTGGTGAGGACCTATCTTTGGAGGTCTCTTGTGGCTAAACAGTAGGATTTATCAAAAAACGGCTCTGGAATTACAACAGTTCACATCCTCATTGAACGTTTGGGGGCGGAGCCCCCAACGAGCAGAGCGAGTTAGTATACATGCGTATAACTTGAACAGGGTAGACATTGTGTCACTTTATAAGAGCATTAAAGTAGGAAAATGTCAACACGGATATTTCGTCCATACGCTTCAAACAGATCTAGTTACACTTTTAGAACCATTTCCAAGATTCTCATACTTTTCCACTACCGATAAAGCTCAGCTATGCCTTGTAGACGTTACTCTACCACAGTGTATTATTTAAGGTTTTTTTTTTGAAGGGTGAAACATTGTTGACTTAGTTGAGCCAAATATTTTCCCATTTGTTCAAACATGCAAGTGGGTACTAATATTAAAGATTTTTTTTTGTGGGAATAACGGGGATAACGCATGCTTCGTTTCATAATTATATTGCCACAGTTAAAATTGCCTTTACAGGTTTAAATGCCGCGTTATAATTATTTAATATATAAAACCCAGGGCTGGATCAAGGAATTCGGGGGCCCGGGGCCAATTGAAAAATGTGGACCCCCCGGCATAGGATATATATATATATATATATATATATATATATATATATGTAACATAAACTGTGCAAACAAAACTAAAATCATGTGCACACTCATATATAATTTAATAATTATACAGAAAATAAACAGTGCATATGTTGAGAGCTCAATTTATATATATTTTATATAGGCCTATATATGATATAATAATTTAGATGATAATAATTTAATAATAATAAATAGAAAATTATTTGCCAAATAATAAACTAGATCTACAATGTTTTCAAAGGTTTTACAAAATCAAAATTTTTTAAGTGCCATTGTTAACACTGCTCACATAAGAACTTGAATTGAATTTTTTTGTGGGAATTCTGACAAAGCTCGATCTAAAGATAACCATCGTGTTATGTCACTTTCCATTGATAAAATAACTAATAATTTAGCTTAGTTTCACCCAACACAGAACGAAGTGTATTTTTGAACAGGTTTTCAGTAACGGAGTGAGGGAGGAAGCGAGCAGATTAGTGCTAGCTAACGCCAGCGATCCTCCTCCTGTGGCGTACGCTCCCCAATCTAGACCATACATTTCTCTCTCTAATTGTCACCCACTGGCAGTCTTATATTTAGTTAGTTTCAAATATTTTTATTAAATAATTGAAGCATTAAAACATTTAATATGCGAGGCCCTCTTGGGGGCTCCTTCAAGCTCGAGGCCCATGGCCGTGGCCCCCTTGGACTCCCCCTTAATCCAGCCCTAAGAACTAAATTAAAAATCAATAGAATTTTAATTTATTTATCAAATATTTGTTAGTTTGTGAATAAGACATTTATTAATCACATAAAACATCAATATCTAATTTACATAGATACACTCAACGGATAAATAAAACCACACACACCAGGCCAGAAGGGCTCTCGAATGCGAAATGCTACAACATTATTGATGGGATGATAAAAAGTCTTCTTTGGCATAAGGGCGGGAAAAATAGAGGTGGGAGGGGGAGTGAAAGAGGGGAGCAGTGGTTTGGCTAAGAATGACAACCAAAAAAGAACTTGATATCAATATTAAATACATTGAGATTAGAATTTTCAATAGACTTCCGAATTTAACTGAACTTGTAGTTAATCGATAATAATATTATTTGCAGCACGGTGCAAATGCAAATCATATTGCTGAAGAATAAGTGTTTATTTCTGCTGAAATCGACACAGAGAACGAGAGAAGAAAATCCGAAAAGATACCAACCACCATGCTGAGGGTGAGATTGGTAGAGACAGCATGAGAATGGTGAATACGATACTCAAAGTGGAACTGCTAAAGCTATCGGTATCGTCCGATACGATAACTGGCCGGATGTTGAGGGGAAGTAGGAAGTTATGATCCATCAGTATCGGCAGTGAATGACAAGACGTACCTGTTCCAAACCGTCCCACAGCGAGACTAAACTTCAAGTAGCCGTTCCATTAGTATCGACACTTACCATCACTTGAAAACGTGAACGTGAAAGTAAAAAGTAAGGATAGTCGCAGATAAACGACTATTTAACACTTTGGTAGAGTAGTAAAAGTGAAGGGTGTCAAATGGGGGTGCACACATGAAGAGAGTTGATCGAGACCCAACTGAAAAGTTGGACTTAACTCCAAGCTGTAGCCAACCAAAGTATTGGGGTTACTATCATTCACACCTATAATGTGAATGGGAGTTTATCGGAACATAAACACTGACGACTAAACAGTTGAACAGTTGGATGGTTTCCTCCTATACTCACGCTTCCTCGCTTGTCATTCTGACGTTACACCCTTTGCTTAAAAATAACTCGAATTAAAATTCAATAATATCATAATTTGGTGAGGATTGTAAAGAGGAAATGTAAATACGTAAAGCTAAATTTTCTTGAGGTTCTGATGAAAATGACTAATGGAATGAACCCAGTATTTTGAGTTTGTTCTTTTTAAAAATATAATTAATAAGGTGCTTCGGAAAATACATGGTCCAAATGATATGGATTATTATTATTATTATTTAGCACCGCGTCTTACTAACCGTTCGGGTTATACGCTTTAAGTACTAATTACGGTAATGGATTGGGAATTGGGAAGGTTTAATTAGAGGAAGTGAACCCACATTTGCGTGGAGGGAGAGTGGAAAACCATTTATGAAAAACCACCCCCAGTTCATCCGACCGAGATTCGAACCTCGATCTCCCCATACTCGGTGGTCGAGCTCAACACGACTAGCACGTTAGCCAACTACGCCACCGAGGTGGGTCAAATGGTGTGAAAATACTGAGGAGTGAAGGAGGTTACATAATGCACTGTAATGAGTTAAATATCCTGGACACATCACAAGACATAGTAAAGATAATCAAGTCTAGTAGATTATGGTAGGCAGGACATGCAGTGCCAATGGGAGATTCTAGAACCGAGTCAAGAGTAATGTCTGGCAAACTGGGAAAACCTAGACGCAGATGGGAGGATAACATTAGAATAGACCTGAAAGAGAAAGGGTGTAATGAGGTGGACTGGATAGAACTAGTTCAAGATAGAGATAGGTGGCATACTTTTGTAAGTGTGGCAATTAACTTTCAAGGTCCATGGGCCATAGAGTAAGAAAGTAAGGCACAAATAACCGTAGATTCCTTCACGTTCAATATAAATACTAGTCTAACTTGCGTTGTCTGTGCTCTATAATGAACAAAGGTTGAGTGTCGTATGCAGTGACAACCCATCCAAACTGTTTAGGTAAGTGAAATCGTTGATGTGTGTCTAATTCCAAATAAACAGTTGTGCAGCTTGAAATCGTTCTTCTGCGTCTAGCCTGAGAAATTCTCCTTTCCTCTTGGAAAACTGTAAGCCTAGTAAAACTAAAATGCGAACTTTGCTTTAAGTGAATACAGGTATAGCGAGATTACTAATCATTATAAATGTATCGGTTGTCCCCTAGCAGCAGAGAGTTTGTTTTATAATACACTAATTTTTAATTTTGGCATGCCTTGTAGATTTTAATAATAGCTAATTGCGGGTATAGTGGGGTGGTTATTCCTAAATGGTTTCCCACCCACTCTCTCTCCAAGCAAATTCGGGTAAACTTCCTCTAAATTAAACCTTTCTCATTTCTAAGCCATTATCAAACCATTAGCATAATTAGTATATAGCCGAATGGGTATAAGACGTGATGTTAAAAAAACCACAAATTATTAATGTTACACCACCCAAGACACAAACCTTATCAGGATGTTTAATTTAATGAGAGCCTCAATGTAACATGCATCGTAGCTGTACAATTAGATAATTATAAGTTTTCCTTTATTAGTACCTTATTTTACACAGACATAAAACGTAATAAAAACTTCATTTTTAACATGAATACATCAGCAGTCACAAAGCGCGATTATAATTTTGATTACCATTAAGTAAATTCCCCCCTCTTTTCCAAAAGAAAAAATAATTCGCAGGGAGTGGGGGTGGGGTAAGGGGAATTTATTAATGATTCACAAAAAAAGGAAGCTCAAATAAGCTAATGGGGAAAAATAAAATAAGAAATGTGTACAGTTCTTTTACAATATTAAATATACATAATATATATAAATATGTATGTGTAACCACCAAAGCGGGATACTCAACACAATTTTTCTGTTTTTTAATCAAGTTGATAGAACTGTTCTATGTTTTCAAAAGGAATGAAAAAAAGTTCTTCTTTTACAAATTTGAATAAACTTTTAATCCCATTTAAAACCAAGCATTTACTTTTGATTCATATGAGAACATAAAAAAAACACGCAAGGAGAAAAACTTTATACCACATATTGGTTGAGATATTTGCCAACTCTTATAATAAAAAGTTCGGGGTGTATTTAGATACCTTACTTACATTTACTTTGAATGGTCAAGTTCAAACGTTTTCCGAAAACCATTATTTTGATTAGATATCGTGTGAATGAATATAGTAGAATCCGTAATGCAAATGGAAAAATACTTTTGACCATTCGATTAATATTCAACTTTATTATTTCAGTTTACCCATGATTTATACAGACTAGAGTTTCAATAAACCAACAATGCATTAATAAATTAACTAATTACATATTGTCATAAGCATCTAAGTACAAAACATCTAAACAAATCTGATTTAATAATGATATCCTGGAAATTAAAAAATAAAAATTCAACAATGTGAGCAAACGGCATACTAAATGTTTCGATATCTTCTTATTTTTATAATAATGACATGAAAAAGGTTTATTTTACTAAATAGCTAATATTAAAACTTAAGTTCATCGTAAAGTTTTTTATTCAATTTTAGAATCTATGAGTCACAGATTAGAACACAGCATTCACTGATTCACGTCTTACTACCCATCCCGACTATCCGTCTAATTACACTGATGGGGTTAGGATGAAGAAGGTAGAATTGAAAGGAAGTCTTCCCACGCCTGTTTGGAGGTTGAATGGGAAAACAATTATTAGGTAAAAAGATCCATCGATACACCGAACCAGATTTTAAGCTCCAACCTCCCCATAATCGTTAAACCAGACATGACGAAACTGATGCCTTTATTTATGTGCCTATCGGTGTAAGTAGCCTTTGTGTAACCAGACAGAAAACACCCCAATAATTTAGTAACATAGTGGCCAAACAAACATATTTTGTTTGATTGATTTCCAAAGTGTTTTACATTAAATAAGATATTTTGTTACAAGCAGGGAAAAGAAATTGTATAACAAGTATTTTATTTCCATTAAAAATATATAAACTGTATCCCTGTCGTGAAGAAATAAAACTCTATCAAACATGTATCAACCTACATGTGTAACTTAAGCCAGTACATGACCCACCCCAATTTTTAAATATAGAGTCAGCATATGCTTTAAACCATTGAAGAAAGAAATTGATGGGATAGAATATATTACTCATATCCACATTCTTATCGGACAGAAGACCAAACAGCAACAAAAAGTCCCTAAATACCCGATACACCCGTAGCACCTGGCGTTTGAAGACAGACCGCCCTAACAAATCGCTTTTCCCAAAGAAAAGACTGGCCTAGTAACGTTCGCCTTTATTATGTTGTAGTCTTTTCTCCCCTCAGCACTAATGTTACATCCTTGTAAACTCTCCTACCATATATTTTGTGTTGCCTTTCTTTATCTCTCTCTCTCTCTCGTCCCCTATTATGTTGCCACGTTAGGTTTTTCATGTAATGAATTTAAAAAGTTGTACACGTGTGTACTCCGGTATAATATTACACTCATAGTTTTTTTTTCTTAATGTAAGAGAGAATACAGGAAATATGCTTTGTTAACTCCTAGCTTCGTGTAAGCATTTATTAGGCTTCGTAAGGGTTCAGTTGCCAAGACGACGGGTGCACACCTTCCTCACAATATGGTTATAAAACGAGTCTAATCGATTTAAAATTAACAGAGAAATGATTTGCTTAAGGGAAAAGTTTTTAAAGCCATCAAACTGAGTTTGGTTTACCAACGCTGTTTATTATATAAAAAAGAGAATATTTAAGGAAGGAATTTTAGTATATAAATTCCATAATTATACGTTTGAAAAGTAATGTACTTCACACTCCTAAGACGATGCTTCAGTGAAGTTAAAGAGTCCTCACAAAATCCACTTTAGTCGATGTGCGTCAATAAAATGAGTTCAACTCCGTAAATTGCTGTGCATCACACCTAAAATTTTATATATGATAAGAGAAAAGCCTGATATATGCATAACTACAAAATTTGGAAAAGATTTAAACCCATCTTAAAATTAAAAATTAAAAATAAGTTTGCCCTATGCTGTTAGCCGTTGGTATGTACAGTGTGTGTACAACCCGTTTATCCTGCAAGGCAGCAGCGTCTTACCTCGATGGAATACACTATGAAATTATCTTATAAGCAACGTTTTAGTAGATAGTGGGAACGTGTAAGGTAACCTGATACCTTTTAGGTTAAGCGGAGTGTATATATGTGAATACTATACAGGTTGCAATAAAATGAGCCCAAATTTTGTGTACTCGCCTAATTTATTATGATGATATAATCATATTTAAATTAATTTCAATTGTATTATTAAAACAATTTATATTAGAATACTGTACTTACAAACAAATTGTTAAAACATACATCTGAAAACAATTTATTTAGCTATTTTACTCTTCATATAAGTTCAGATAAAAACATTTAAAAAGTTAAACGTTTTCTTGGTTATGGTGTACATGAAAATGTTTCAAAGAATTATACTGTATTTAAAGATCATCATAGAGGTAATAATTTGGTTCCGTGACAGTCAAATGACTTATTAAGAATTGGTATTGACAAAATATTCATTTAAGAGTGATTTGACCCAACCAAAATTATTTATTAATTAAAACAAAAACCCACCACAGTGGCCAAACGGTCTAAGGCGTCACTCTCTTGATGTATTGGCCTTCTGATGGAGAGATTGGGGTTAAAATCCCAGTTGGATCTACTGAGGAACCAAATGGTTTCCTACCCTTCTTCCACGCAAATATGGATATATTGTTTCTAAAATGCGTCCTTCATTCCTACCCCATTAGACAAAATATGTGTATGACCTGAACTGGTAATAAGACAGAGTGATAATTATGATGATGATAATAGAATAACAAAACAAAGAATTATGAAAGATTAACGTATATTATTTTTTCCAATAAGTAGCTTAGTGAGAAAGAGAGCTATGGAATTTATTTCCTATATAAAATTAACATTATCATGCTAATATTGTCAAAAATATATTTTAAAGACTTTAACGGACAAACATTATTACTTTTGGGCCATGTTATTTAAACTAATTTAAGTTAATATATATGGAAATATAGCTTAAAATGAGAAACTGTAATAACCAATATCTCAAAGATTGTATAATTAGGCCTTATGAGATAAAACAGTATATAAAGAAGTTAAATATGCGTTTTCAGAAAAATATGCTAATATTCTTACCGTACTACTGGTGGGAAACTCTTCATTTTGAAACTGCTTACCTGCGAACAGAAAAAAATACAATAAATTAATATATATATATATATATATATATATATATATAAATGACAATGTTCGTTAGCTATGTTGGTCATATTTAACCCAGAAAAATTATGGAATTTAGTTGTATAGCCATAACACATGTCGTGATGGGGTCCGGTGTTCAATCCTCGGTACCGGCACAGTTTTATCTGATTGCCAAACCATTCCTTCACCTCTGACAAGACGTGTATTAATCACAGCTTGTGAATGTGTGGAATGTCAGGCCTCCCCCGTGGTTCGGATTCCACGTTAAACTGTAGGTCGTCCATTTCATCTCACAGTCATCCTACCATTACACATTAGCGTAAGTGAGTATAACCCAAACGGGTAGTAAGACGTGGTGCTTAAATAGTAATAATAATAACATAACACATGTCCTAAATACACGGTCCCTAATAATTATATTATGAAATACACGTTCTAGCAATACAAAGAATTTACCAAGGAAATTAATTAATTTCGCTTTTTGTAAAAGTGTTGAAACATTACAAACATTAGCTTGGATTTAAGTTCTTACGAATGTGTGTGGAGCGATAGTAGGATTCTATAAGGGACCTATTATAAATACTAACTTATTTTGCGGTAAACAAGGACATTTTACTAAATTAGTACTAATGTATAGGTATTTATACAAGCTATCAAACGTGACAGCTTAATATGTTTACTTATGAATGAATGACTTGACGTATGTCATCATATTAGTAAATTTCGTAGATGTCAGGCACGGTATTTCCAAGCATATTCCAAATATACATGCTTAATACATTATGTAAGTTGACCTCAGTGGTCTTGGGGTGATGTTCGCGGGCTCAAACCCAACCGGATGGATTTTTATTTAACAATAAAAATCCGTAGCTCAACTACCTTTAGAGGGGAAAAAAATCCGTCGGTCCCATGTCGATTGTGGCATGGAAAAGAAACCCTGTAATGTCTGTAAAAATACCTTTACCGGCAAAATTGGTAGGCCCTTTAACACTCGCTCATAGAAATACAGTTTGGAAGGCAACAGGGAACCAATACATTTCCTAAACCCCCTAGTACGTGTAATGCCTTATCAGATGGTGCGAGAAGCACTAACCAGTTGCAAGGCTTTATTCATGCCCAGCTATGGGTGGATAGAAATCACATCAAACCACCCTTAGGATTATTGACTTAAATAAAAGAAGAATGATAATAAATTCCTTTAACTTCTTGTATGCATTATAGGCCTTTAACAAAACTTCACCCTTCAAGTCTAGTCTCTGCCAGTCTATTTAATACACACTTATATAGTTTTAAATTACGTAAAACAAGTGTGTGTGTATAAACGTTTGATACCCCAATTAAAGTAAGCTACGAATAGCTCATATTATTATGCCTCTTCTACCACGGGAAGAGAACATTCGTCATGACAAGGATTCAAACCGGATTGTACTGTAAACGATTTGCCAGTGCCTAAAGCGAATGACAGCTCGTAGCTTTTAAAGCCACGTGCATGGGGATGAATGATTTATAAATACAAATAATAGTACTGTAGTAAAGTGAACCAAGAGAGATTTTCAAAGTGTACAGTTTGGGCAGTATTATTCTCACAAAAAAAAACTTTAAAAATTAAGCCATTTAGGACAAGTATTAAAGTACAATCCTTGAGTTGCGCTTTAGCAAACAATAAGCCCACATTCCGATGACTATGAAATAACTATCATAGTCGAAAATCTGTTCATCTGTCTTGAGCTGGAAACAAAACCAAATATTAGCTAAAACTATGATATAATAACCTCTAACTAATATGAGCTTACCTGGGTAACTTGTATAGCAATACATTTGGTTCAATGACGTTTCCAATGTTGAATTATTAACTTATATATTAAAAAAAAATACTTTTACACATAAACGAAGGGAGGAAAGTGGGGGGTCAAATCATTGTTCTTACTATGCGTGCTATTAAACCAAATTGTACACAATAATTTTCCAAAACAAGGTTTGATTTAAAACTTATCACTGGTTTAGACTTTATCACCATGAACTAGAAATGTATATTTAATTTTCATGTAAAAACAACAATATTACACAGATTTTTTTTAGAGTTTTAGCTTAATTCTAAAATCTAAAAAATAAAATAAAAAAGACTCCCATAAAACTAGGAGGAAACATATCACATGACTTTTCAGGGGAAACATAATATATCCACCGTTTGTCAGCTGAGAAACTTGGTTGTTAAATTTCCCGTGACACTGTAGAACACAAAAACACACATACGCGGTAGAACCGACTCTCGCCTCCGGGACTCAAAACACAAACACACGACACAACCGAAACAAGTTTTCATAGAGGACTGTTAACAACTTGCAGTAGCACGTTTCCTTCACACAGAATCACTCCCCACCTTCCATTGGTAAAAATGGAGTAGCAGAAAGGGGGAGGGGGGAAGGAGAATGAAAGGGCTTTTGGAACGAGAGAGAGAGAAAAAAATATCTAATAAAGGGGATAGAAGCTTTAAGCATTATAAGAAGAAGAAGAAATATGGGAGCCTCAAAAAAATAAATCGAAAGTAAAACTGGTGTGTCCTCCCATTTCCTTTTTCTTCCAGTCAGGATCCTGTAATCCTGTGTATTGTCCTCCGCAACATGTTATAATGGATGTTCATTGTTACTGTGCAGGACAATGGCCACCCGTCCTATGGAAGAGCAACAAGGCATGGCTGATGGGCTGATCGAGGGAACTTTTCTAGATGCAAACATGTCTTAGTGCTATGCTGCTGTAATGTATACTCTTGTGAAGTATCTTTTTGAGGGGTTGTTGACTCTCTACCCTCCTAACCCATCTCAAAATAATTTTAAAATTAGTTCACAATTTGTAAGTAAAATGAAAGACAACGCTGCAAAAAAAAATAATGTTTATTTAAATGCACCCAATGTTAATAGTGTTTTTTATTAATTTTTAAAAATTTAAATTTATTGCAGTTTGGAATGATCAAAGTGAGTACCAATAATAAATATTGTAATTTGAATTTAATTAGCTTTTGTGTTTTATTTTTGAGTTAGCAGAAGTACATGGCGTTGCCCGGGGTAACCGTGAAATTATTTGCGTTGTTATCATGGGCAATTTC